>PVJD01012558.1:0-38975 GCA_004026545.1 Mormoops blainvillei | reverse complement strand
GACACAGACAGTCCTTGCTCTCCCACCTCCACCTCCATATTTATTTCTTGCATAGACAAAAGGGTCCAGCGCTCCAGCAGCCCTCACCTGCTCCCACGGCCCTGGTTGTCCTGCCTCCCGGTCCCCACAGTAACCAGGCCCTGCTGCCGTCAATGGAGGAGAGGGGGCGGGAGACAGCGGTGACGTCAAAAGCCGAGGAAGGGGGCGGGGCGAGGAAGCGGGGGAATGTGGGGCAGGGAGGCTGGAGAGGCAGCGGTTTGGATGGCGGCCAGCCCGAGAGGGCGGCGGCCAGCATACTTAGGAACATCATGTTCTCTTGGCTGGTGGCCCAGGACAAGCACAAACCCGGGCGCCTCCCCCAACCCAACGACAGCCGTCCTGTCCCAAAGCCAGGAATTCCTGGAGAGAGGATTAGAAGGAAGGGGTCCCCCTCCCCCGCCCCTATGCCTGGTTCTCTTCCAGACACGCATCGCCCTCCCCGAGGCTTATTCCTACAGCTCTTGGCACTGGCTTTTCCCCTCTCCCAAACTGTACACATTCCCTGGTTGAATTCCAAACAGCCAGGGTGGGGAAGCTGGAAGCCCAGGTTTTGTGAAAGAACACGCACCTTTGCTCTTTCAAAGGCCCCCTTCGGCGCCTGAATCTCTCGTTACCATGGCAAAGAGGGAGGAGGGGCAAGGAGAAGGCTGGGTCTAGGATGAGGAAATCGAACTGGGACAGCAAGCGGCTAAGCCTGGGGCCTGGCTCCTGGGAGAGGGGTAAAAGGGTGGAATGAGGGATTTGGGCAGTGCCTGAAGACCAGCACCAGGAAGAGGGAAACGCAGAGGGACTCACCAAAACTCGCAGAAGAACACACAAATGTGGGAATAATTCCTAATCACAGAAATCTCTCCCCCTGCCACTGTTATTTGGTCAGCCTATAGGCATTTTTTAGCTAAATAATTTTTTAGAACATGACCCAGGCATTGTGCCAAGCACTTTACATACATTATCTTACTTAATCCCCAGAACAACCCTGTGAGATGGGTGTTATTCTCCCCATTCCACAAGGACCTACTAAGGCTCACGAGTTACCAAAGTTGACTAAACTGCCTCACAATAGGTTCTCAGGCTCGTAACAAATAGAGCCGCGAGTTCCAATGTGACCTCTGATAATGGCTTGTCACGCTGGCTTCTTAGCTTTCTGAAACCTGTGAAGGGTTACCCAGCACTGGGGAACCTGAACCTCTCAAATGTCCAGGTGACTGAGTTTGGTGCCTGGAGCTCAGACTCCGTCCAACCCCTCCCCTCATTTAGGAGTCTGCACTCCCCACACATTTCCAATCATCATAGCCCCAGTTTTCACATGTTCACAAAGTCCTTGAGATCATCCTAGCAGCTACCGGTCCCAGTGATTTCCTGGGAACCCCACTTTGTCACTCTTCCACCTCTACCACAGGCCTAGTTGTTTGTATAGACAGTTGCCAGAGCACCCTGTCGGTTCCTCTTCACCTTCAGGGGTTCAGGAAGACATGTGCACAGCCAATCTGTACAACCCATCCTTTCTCTCAGGATCCAACAGTTGCTACCTCACCTTTACTCCCAAGAGTGGCTCCCCTTTCCACATAAGACATCCAGACCCGCGATATGACTGGCTCAGGGCCACACAAGTCGTCAACATGTCAAACCTTTTGAACCCTCCCACAGGCCCTACCAGGGCGTCCCTGCAGCCTCAGAGCCCCTGTAGCCTCAGGGCCCCTGCCTCTTTCAACCGTTTAAGGCACATACTCAGACAGCAGCCATGCACGGGAACATCCCCCACCCACTCTCAGAAATCTCGACCCTGCGCCCTCTTGGGAGCAGGGATCTCAGCTCCCTCAGGTCGCTGAGGGCTTCCAAGCCCCGGCTCCCTGGCAGTCAGGGTCCAGGTGCCCTTGGGCAGTGAAGGATCTGATCTCCGAGACTCCTCCCAGCCCCCATCCCTGTCCCTCTATCGCTGAATTCTGGCCTCTATTACCCCGAACGATCAGGGCTCCCACCGCTGCGATCACGCATTTGCAGGATCTCGACGGCCCTCCCCACCGCCCCCGCCACTCACGCACACCTACTCCATTAACACCCCTACTGACACAACACACCACCCCAGAAAAACTCACATTGACCCCCGATCATCTCCCCCTACCCCTCGGCACTCACCGCTCGGCAAGCACGCAGGTGTCCAATGTCTTCCCAACTAGCACCACCGAGACTGGGTCTTGCTCCTCCAGACCTACCCACCGGCTGAGATGCCACGCCCCTCAAGCTTATTGGTCTAAGGGTGCGGATCCATGCCCAGCGCCGCGTGCCGTCGCCAGACCTCCGCATAGCCACCATTGGTGCTGCTTGCCGCCCGTCATCAGCTCATTAGTCAGTTTGCCAATCCTCAGTGACAGATCCACGTGCGGGAGGGCCGCCCATGGAGCGTGTTGATTGACAGAAAGCCTCTCCCCCATCCACTTCCGAAGTTCATATTGGCTGTGGCAACGTGCCCCCGCTTGCCTAGAGCGGTGACGCAAGGCCAGCCCAGCCCTCCAAACTTTCTCATAGGCTGAGAGGTCTCGGAGCTGTAGCGGACACGTGCGGGCCGTCTCACGCGGCAACTTGTTTACCTAGAAGCTGGGGATTTTCCTTGACGACACTCTACTCTAGGCTGTGGAGCCTGCGCAGGCGCAGTTGTGTGTGAGCTGCGCGCAGGCGCTGATGTGACCGATGCGTACGGCTGTGGCTTTGATGGGGGCGCCTCGTCCCGAGACCCTGAGAGCGAGCAGTCCCAGCTTGAAGAAAGCCGCCGCCACCGCACCCCCGCTACCTCCTTCCCCAGAGCTGAGACTCCGGCCGTGGGTCCCTGAGGCTCCCAGAAGCTCCAAGGTTCAAGCAACTAGAGTGAAGAGCTGTCTTCAGATCTCAGAGCCACCATGAGGGTGAAGATGACAGCAGGCTCCTAGATTTTTTTCTATGGACCAGGCGAGGCGCTTCTCACAAACCCGGAGGAGGCCGACTTACTTCCCATTGCCTCACAAATGAGACTGAGAGCCAGAAAGGTTACATAACCCGTCCGGATTAACACCCTAGTCAGTAATGGGGCCAAGATTGAACCCAGGTCCCTAGCACTATAAAGAAAGCAGGTCCTAGGGCCTACGGGAACCCTAAACCTTAAAAGTATTCAGTAGATGAAATATGAAAAAGTCCTGAGCACTGATGGGAGCACACTGTAGTAAACCCTCAAAAAATGATGACCATTGTTAACTACGTACTTAATTACAAGAATCATCTTTGCCCCTTAGAACTGCTCAATCAGAATCTCCAGGGAAGGAGCCTACAAATCTGTTTTAAAAGAATTCCTGGTAGCTCTTAGGAGAGGACAAGTTAGGGAAATACTATCTAGGCTGCACTCATTGCTAAAGCACCCGGGGACAAGAATGCCGGGGTGCCACATCAGGGGCATCATGGACTAGCGCAAGAGTCTGACGATGGAGTGCAGGGTAGGGGCCAATTTGCTCAGGATGTATTGACTAACTCCTTCTGGGTGCGGGATTGTGCTAGGCACAAAGGGGAAGAAGAGGTGTCTCACTGAAGCTGGCCGGTACTTCAGACCTAGGTGTAAATAACTAGAGGGACCCAACAAGCAGCAAGAGCATACGCTCAGGCAATGGAGCAGGCAAAGCTGGGAAACCTGGACCTGAGGGTTCACCAGGGTGAGACACAGAGATCGGCAACACTTCCCATTAACCACGCTTGGTGCCCCGCCGTGGCCACTTTGGGAATCACACTTTGCCCTGCCCAAGGTCAGGCCCTCCAGCGAAGCTCAGTCCCTTCTCAATGTATCTTCTCAACCTTCAGGTTAAACCTGCAGACCCAACACCTTTCCCACTGGTTAAGAAAAGATTTTAGAACAGACACCACTTAGTTACTCATTACACATTTATTGTACATTTTCACAATCTGGATGCGCCACAGAATTGGGGGCATGGGGTGAGGGAATGGGGGGGCAGAGGACACTGGGATAATATGGGGGATCTAGAGCACAGCACCCCCACCCCAGCATCTCTCCCTACCCTTTCACACCACAGCTAGATCTCCCTGCTCCCCCTCCACACACAAACCTTGAGTGTAGGGGAAAGAGTTGGGGGGGTCCCCTCCAGTGACAGTTTAAGGGACTGTACCCTCAGACCCCCCCAAAATTGTGCCATTTAAAAAGACATTAGAGCTTTCTTCTATCACTTCACCTAAGGAGAAGACAGGTCTCTCTCTGGGCTCAATACCCTGGAGAAGGGCAAGAACCCCCATCTTCCAGCAAGTCCCACACACACATTGGCAGTGACTAGTACCCCCGCTCTGAATTCAGTGGGGGGTAGTCAGAGGAGCTGGGCAGTGAAGGAGGCAACACCCTCCAAAGTGGGTAGGAGGGTTTTCAGTCCAACCCCCAGCAGGGATGGGGCCAGAGGAGACTTCAGGCAGGAACTGGGGAGATTCTCTGCCCTGCTCCACTCCTCTCCAAGGCAGTGATGACCCCTCAGACACTGGCAGCCACCTCTCCCAAAAGAGATCAGATTGTGGCCAACCCCCAACTCTCCTGGTGGGAGGAGGAGGGGGAAGATCAAACAGATGGGAGGGAGGGAGACCCCATGGGAATGTCAGTTGAGCGCCCCACATGAAAACTGGGGATCAGGAATGTGGGGAGAAACTCCATGTGGCAGAATTATTGGTCCATCATAACGCACTGAACTCCAAGACACTTACACACCAGCTCCAGGGAGGGAGAGGAGGGGACAAGAGGTTTGGAAAATGGGGGTAGGGGAGGCAAACTGGACTACAGGGGCTAGGAGGAGATGATTCTGGGGGCCAGAACAGCCTGGCTCCCAAAAGCCCAGGCTCCCCACCACCTACAAGTAATGTCATGCAAATGAAACTGTGATACAAGGACCAAGGAGAACCCACTCCTCAGTGGAAAACAAACAAACAGACAAACCACAGGTTGGAAGAATGAACAGAAGAGTGATGAACAAAAAAGAAGGAAACCAAAAGGGATGTAAGTATGCAAATGAATGCTAATTAACATGCTGGAAGCTCCCAGACCTTGGGATTCTTAGGACCAAGTGGGGCCAGTCTCAGAGCCTCCCAAATAATGCAAAGAAGATGCACCTAGGGAGGCCTGGACAATTGCTTTTTGTTTTTGTTTTTTGTGGGAGGGGGGTGGGAGGGGGAAGGCCAGGGTGGGAGAAAGGATCAGCTAAATCCAAGGAGAGGAGAGGAAGAGGGACTATTGCATAGCAGATGCAAATGAAGGGACTTGGGGCTGGTCAGGAGAAGAGGGAAAGGGAAGGAGGGAAAGAGAAAGGTGATGGGAACCTCAGGAAGGGGTGGTTAAGGACAACCGGAAAAATCTTCTAGTAATAAAACTACAAACAGACCAAATATATATAATATTATATATGTATAAATAACAGCTGGCTATTTACAGGGGGGCACACACACGGACACACACACGGATGGGGGGCTGGAAGATATGGCTGAGAGGTGGAGGAGCGGCTGGGGATGGGTGGGGATGAGAGGCCCTTCTCTGGGCAGGCTCCTCAGGGGTTTAAGAGCTGAAGTAAACTACAGAGAGGGAAAGAGAAGGCAGAAGAGGGAGAGGGGAGAGAAAGAGGAGAGAAAGCAGTGTGTCAGGCCTGGCCCTGCTTCCACCCTCCCCACTCCCGAGCTGGCTGACATCCCTTCCCCTCTGGGCCTCAGGTTCTCCACACGTAAAGCAAAGGGGCTGGACAGGTGGGTTCTAAGGTCTCTTCAACCCCATGGCATGGCCTTGGGGCCTCTCCCGGTGCTATGGCCTCTGAAACCAGGAGCTCTTAAACAGTGGCTCCCTAGCCACGTCTCAGTTCCTCTGGGCCTTTCCTGCTCTCCTACTCCCAAATTCCAGGGTTCCCAGACTGGGGTCTTAGGCACATAGGGTCCTCAAGGGAGCAGGGGGGATCCACCAGCTTTCCTGCTTCCAAAAATCTTAACAGAATTGCCCACAACCAGACAATGTGCTGGCTAAACAACATCAAGGTTTTGGGCTCTAAATCGCCATTGGCAGCTTCATATGCTTTTTGCTGAATAGTAAAAACTATGTTAATGACCTTCAAAACCCAGAACTCATAGGGGAAACCTCTCCACAGAAAAGGGCCCTGGCCACTCCTACCATACTCACCAATGATGATGATGAGGATGATGGCGCAAATCACTCCCAAGATGATCATCATCTGGAGGGGAGAGGGGAGAGTCGGTGAGACAGACCATGAAACCCCCACTCGTCCACCAGTCCTCCTACCTGGTTGCAAGGTAAGGAAAAACCTTACCTTGAGGTTTTTCCACCAGTATTTGCGCTTGAGCTTAGCTGCGCTTGTTTCGAACTGGGAGGCTCCCGCCTGGAGTGCATCCGCACGGTCGTCCAGCTCCGACAGCTTCTGGTCCCGCTCCAGGACCTTGTCCACGTTAACCCTCATGATGTCCACCACCTGGGGGAGAAGCCCACAAGGCAGGGCATGTGCCAAGGCCCACCTCCATGAGGGCACTCCGGGACCACCATGTGCCCACATACAGACCATGCACACCCCCCGTTGCCAGGCTAACATGCCAGGGGCACACACAGAACATGCCTCGCACACCTGAGGACATGCCAGGAGCACATATCGGGAGCATGCTAATAGCCAGACATCTCAGATGTCAAAGTGGCACCCTGTATCGAGTTTCAGGCAGCCTGCCCATCACCACAGCACATCTGCCCAGGCTGAAACACCCCAGGCTAACAAGGCTAACACTCCAGGGACCTTCCCAGTGCCCGCCGACAGGAATGGGGCACGGTATCTTCGTTCCAAAACTCCTTAACGTGGGCTGCCATCACCCCTAACCCAAGCGGACCCCCACACTAGTTTGCCAGCCTTCCCACTGCCTTTGGCAGCCCCACCCCCACCCCAACTCACCTCATCCACCTGGGCCTGTGTCTGCTGCAGTCTTCTGTTACTGGTGAGGTTTGGAGGGGGCCCAGGGGGACCTCCCTCCCCAGCCGGCGCGGCAGGGGGGGCGGTGGCAGCGGTAGCCGACCTGAGGGGCAAAGACAGATTAAGACCCAGGGCCTGAATGTTTCGGCCCCGCAGTCAGGGCTCCGCCCATCTGCCTGTCCGTCCATCCGTCCCTCCCTCCTTCCTTCCCGGGAGAAGAGCCACCGGAGGGGAGCCCCGATCCCGTCCGGCCCCGCCGCCTACAAGATGCGTGACCTTGAATGGGGCCCCCTCCCCCATCCAGGCCTCGGTTTCCCCGCCTGCTAAATGAGGGCGACCTCCGAGACATGGCCCGGGGTCGACCCGAAATGACAGGGGCGCGGCGCGAGGACAGACACCGGGTCCGCTCCCTCCCGCAGCCACCGCCCGCGCGCAGTCACGGGCGCTGGCCCGGCCTCCGGGCGCGGGGAGCGCGAGGGGCGCGGGTCGAACCCTGGGCCTGGGCCCCAGGGCAGCGGTCGGCTCAGGCCCCTGCGGGAAGGGCCACGGCGGCCGACTCACATGGCGGGAGCGGCGGGCGCAGGACTTGGCAGCGGCAGGGATGGCGGCGGCACCGGCAGCGGCGGCGGCTCGCGCGAGCTCCGACTGGCGCTGGCTGCCGGGGACGGGAAGATGGCGGCCGCACGTCACCCACATCCGGGCACTGCGGGAGGGGGTGGGGCGCGGCGGTGACTGGTCCGGGGCCGGGCCGCGGGGGCGGGGCGCGGCGGGCCGGGGGCGTGCCCGCGGGGCGGCGGTCTTGGGGCGGCGGTCTTGGCGCAGCCGGGTCCTCCTACCTCCCGCCGCTGGTCTGCTGCGGCTTCCGCACGCCCCCCGCCAGCCTGCCTCGGGGGCCCGGAGACCACACAGCCACCCCAGGCCTCTGAACCAGCCCGCACCCCGCACAGCCCTAGGTCTCACCCTTTACCCGGGTCCCAGTGCCTGGCGACTCGCCTTCAGCCCCTGGCACGGGCTCGGGGTGGGAAATCAGAAAGGGTGGCTACCGGTCCCCGGGCAGTGACAGTAGCTGGGACCCCGGTGCTAGGGCGCAGTTGGGAACCACCCTGAAGGTGAATGTCTCGAAGATCTGGGGGTCCATGGACCCCGAGTAGGGAGGGGGCTATGAAGGAAAGGACATGAGGCAGACCCTTCCCTCACATCCTAGCCAAGTCACTACAGGTGTGACAATTACCCCTCCACACAACTGGAGTTCAGACCAGGGGTGCTTGGCAGGCTAGGCCCGACTGAGGTAGGGCAAGCTTAGGACCCCGGGGACGAGGGGACGAGGCCGGCAGGGGGGGGCCTGACGCGGTGGCAACAGACTGGCTAAAACCTAGCTGGGCCCCAGAGCTGGGTCAGCCACCTTGGCCTCAAGGGGAGGGCTCAGCCTTTTCCCCCAGGTACCAGGGCCTGGGCCAAAAGCGACAGGGTCTGTTTTGTTTTGTTTGTTGTTGTTTTTGCGGAAAGAGAATAATAGGCAAAGGAACTCCTGCAGTACCCAGGTTCATGGTACTGCTTTACGTGCCTATCGGCCTCGTGGATGTGACCTTGGATAGTTTCGGCCCTGTCTCTGGGCTTAAAATACATTCGCTGTGTAGGCAGGAAATGTATATTTGTTAGATGGCTTGATCTGGAACTTGGTGGAGAAGATTATCCACGGCCCCTTCCATCCCTGACTGATCTCTCTTTAGGTCCAGTTAACACCCAGCAGGTGAACATGCCCACACAGCTCATTCCCAGCAGGCCTGGCACCTCAGCTAGGAGAAGATAGGACCAGATGAACTGCCCAGTCTGGTGGGGTGGGTGAGGGCAAGTCTCACAGATGAAGAAGGAGGTGTCTTAGGGGAGCTCTAATGGGGGTCCTCACTGTATCCATAGAAGGCAGGAGGGGAAGCTGGTGGCCTTTGTCTCTGAGACAGACAAGAGCCAGCTTCTTCCCTTGCTCACCCAGGCTTCCCAGGGCCTCCCAGTGTGAGAACCTCCCCCATGCAGCATTCCACCCCCTCCCAACAGAAGCCTGGGGACTCGCTGTGTCACCAGAGGTGTCATTTCCTAGCTGTCTGGGGGAGGTAAGTGAGCAGGGAGTGTACGTGTTGGGTGTGGGGACTCAGCAGATCTCAGATAATATGCTCTCAACTCCCTCCTCCTCTAAGGAGCAGCCACTTCCCCAGTCCTTGTGCAATGACACGCAATATCTGGTGGCTCAGCCTATGTGAAAAGGAAGAAAAGAGTGGCTTCCATGATGGTCTCAGATCCCACTGGGGTGCTAGCTCTTGTGTTTTGACTCGGAGACTACTCTACTATCTAGCCAGAGAACAAAAAGAGCTAATTCTAAGCTTTCAAGTTCAAAGGCCACAATGTCTGGGCCTAAGGGAAGGTTGGAAGGAGGTACAAACAGGCAAAGCACCTCCTCCCAACCCTGCCCCAACACCCTCCCTGCACTCGCTGTGGAGAAACTAGTAGAGGGCTAGTCAAGACGTTAGACACTGGGTTAGGAATGATCCCTCTTTCCACCCATGGCAGAGTCCAGTACATGGAAGGGACAGAATGTGAAGTAAATTTCCCAAAGGGTGTGGCTTGGAATGCTGGCACATTGCTACTGCAATTGGATCCTGGGTGAGGGGAGCGGCAGCAGAGTAAAAATGAGGACATGTGTCATCCATGGAGTCCGAGACTGGGAGGATTTATCTCAGAGAGGACTCTCACTGAGCAGCCCCTCCCCTGCATCCTGTGCTGTGGTGTTAAGGAACGCCCCAAATTTAGGTCAGTGGTGGAGACAGAAGGGGAAGGGTTGGATGACAGAGCTCACCTGGAAATGAGTAAGAGAATGTCTTCTTTGAGCAGGGAGAGTGGAAACCCAAATAAGTGTAAGTCGAACTAAAGAAAAATAAGATAATATATTTGTATAACTGAGATCTGGCTTCTACATTTACCTCCTTAAGTGGTTGTCAGCTGAATCCCTGGGCCCCACTCCCAAGGCTTACTCAAAGGATATGGGAGGGGGCCCAAGCACGCTTCTAACAAGTACCTCTGGTGATTCCAATGTAGGTGACACTTCAATACATTTTTTCATTTATTATTTTTTCCCTCTTCTAATACACTGACTGAGAAGTTGGGATGAAAGGGGTCTTGGTCATTTCCACACTGACGCATGAACTTCTTCCATCAACATGAGACCGAAATCGTAATTAATTTCAGAGACCTCGTGTCTCCCTCATCATAGCTTGTAAATTAAGGCCTCCTTATTCGGAACAAATGAAGCATGCCCTTGGGAATGCTGCTTGGGATACTGACCCAGGGGCTAGCACCACCACCATCGAATCATCTGATCAAAACTTTGACCTCTGGCTGAGCCTTCCAGTCAGGAAGGATCTGGGGCTGCCTGCCTAGCCCTGGGCTCTTGGAGGGAAGAGAAACTACCTACTGTGTGCCAGAGGCTTTACAGGAATTGCCACGTGTGCTCAGGTATTTTATTATACGAATAAGGTGACTGCATTCTCCAAGCAAAATATTAAAACATTACGCATAAAGGTGAAGTTCCTTTGGTCACCCCCAACTCATTTGTCTTTTTGTTTATTTTCTGGAAGGTTTCAATATAGCCTCCCTTCTTGGGGGGGGGGGGAATGTTTTGTTATATTTATCAATTTTTTTCACTTCCAAAATACAGTAGCTTCTGTCATCTCTCTGAGGATAATGATTTTTTTAAATTGAATATTAGATTTTATTTATTTTTAAATATCTTTTTATTTTTCAATTATAGTTAACATACAATTTTATATTAGTTTCAGGTGTATAACCTAGCGATTAGGCATTTATAGAACTTACGAAGCGATCACCCCAATAAATCTAGCACCCATCTGATACCATAAACGGTTATTGCAATATTATTGACTATATTCCCTACATTGTACTTTACATTCCCATGACTTTTTTGTAACTACCAATATGTACTTAGTCCCTTCACCTTTTTCACCAATTCCCCAACCGCCCTACCACTGGGCAATTGTCAAAATGTTCTCTGTATCTATGAGTCTGTTTCTGTCCTACTTGTTTATTTTGGTTTTTTAGATTCCACCTATAAGTGAAATCATATGGCATTTGTCTTTCTCTGAGTTATTTTACTAGCCTCTGGGTCTGTCTGTGTTGTTGCAGATGGCAAGATTTGATTCTTTTTTATGGCTGATCATATCCTGCTGTATCTATGCACCATTTCTTTTTTATTCACTCATCTATTGATGGACACTTAGGTTGCTTCCATATCTTACCTATTGTAAATAATACTGCAGTGAACATTTGGGGGCATATGTCTCTTTGATTTAGTGCTTTCGGTTTCTTTGAATAAATACCCAGAAGTGGAATTGCTGGGTCCTTTTTTTTCTCTTGTGATATAACGTTTGTTTTAAAGTTCTATTTTATTGTTGTTGTTTTTATTTTCATGAAATATCTTTTTCCATCCCTTTACTTTCTGAGAAGTTGGGATGAAAGGGGTCTGGGTCATTCCACCTGAAGTAGGTCTCACGTAGACAGCATATGTAAGGAAGAAACTTGTTTTATTATCCATTCAGCCACCTGTGTCTTTTGATTGGAATGTTTAAAGTATTTATAGATATGTATTTATTGCCTTTTTCTTTACATTTTTAAATCTTCTTTCTTCATAAAGTAGACCTTTTAACCTTTCTTTTAATCCTCATTTAGTGTTGATGAACTTTAGCGTTTTCTTGTCTGGAAAGCTCACTATTTGCCCTTTGATTATAAATGACAGCTTTGCTGGATAGAGTAATCTTGGTTGTAGGTCCTTGCTTTTCATCACTTTGTATTTTCATGCCAATCACGTCTGGCCTGCAAAGTTTCTGTTGAGAAATCAGCTGACAGCCTTATGGGAGCTCCCTTGTAGCTAACTAAGTGCTTTTCTCTGGCTGCTTTTAAGAGTCTCACCTTTGGCATTTGAATTATGATATCTTGGTGTGGGCCTCTTTGGGTTCGTCTTGTTTGGGACACTATGTGCTTCCTGGACTTGTATGTCCATTTTCTTCACCAGGTTTTTTGCTTTTATTAAAAAAAAACTTTTTAATATGACTTTGGTTTTCTTTTTTACGATTTTTATTTATTTTTTAGAGAGGGGGAAGTGAGGAAGAAAGGGAGAAAAACATGGGACACCCTAAACTGGGGACCTGGACTACAACGCAGGCATGTGCTCTGACTAGGAATCAAACTGGTGAGCTTTTAGCTCACAGGCCGGTGCTCAACCCACTGATCCACACCAGCCAGGGCTCCAATAGGGTTTTGATTTCTTGCTCTCTCTTCTCCTTCTGGCGCCACCATGATGCGAATGTTGGTCCACTTGAAGTTGTCCCAGAGGCTCCTTAAATTATTCTTTTTTAAAATTATTTTATTTTCTTTTTGCTGCTCTAGTTGGGTGTTTTCTGCTTCCTTATCTTTCAAATTGATGATCTGATCCCCTGCTTCATCTACTCTACTGTCGATTCCCTGTAATGTATTCTTCATTTCAGTTATTGTACCGAAATGAAGAATACAGTTATTCATTTCTGACTGGTTCTTTTTAATGTTTTCTATCTTCATTTTTATGTTTCCTGTCTCTTCGCTGAGGTTCTCACTAAGTTCATTTACTCTTCTCCTAAGTTCATAGAGATCCTGATAACCAGTGTTTTGAACTCTGCATCTGGTGGATTGCATGTCTCCATTGTTTAGGGTTTTATTTTGTTTTTTAAGATTTTATTTATTTATTTTTAGAGAGGCAGGGAAGGACAAAGAGAGGGAGAGAAACATCAATGTGTGGTTGCTTGAGCACCCCCTGCTGGGGACCTGGCCCGCAACCCAGGCTTGTGCCCTGACTGAGAATCAAACTGGTGAGCCTTTGGTTCACAGGCCGGCGCTCAGTCCACTGAGCCACACCAGCCAGGGCTCCACTGTTTAGGTTTTTTTCTGGAGCTTTGTTCTTTCATTTGGGACATGTTTCTTTGTCTCCTCATTTTGGCTGTCTCTCTGTGTTTGTTTCATTGTATTAGTTAGAGCTGGTATGTCTCCAGGTCTGGCCTTGGTAGAGTGGCCTATGTAGAAGATGCTCTGTAGGGCCCAGTGGCGCGGCCTCCCTAGTCACCTGAGCTGGGTGCTCCAGGCGTGCGGTCCCCGTGTGGATTGTGTGCATCCTCCTGTTGTAGTTGAGCCTTGATTGCTGTTGGCACATCAATGGGAGGGATTTATCCCCAGGCCAATTGTCTGTGAGGATTAGCATCTGTTGTGCAGGCACCAACCCCATGGAGCAGGACTCCTTTCAGTGGGACTTTGGTGCCCACCAAGTCCACCCCTTGAGTGTGTTGCTCATGTAGGTGCCCTGGCATAGTCGGAAGCTATCTGCTAGGTGCACGGGCTCTAGGACCTCCTGGAAGGTGCAGGCCAAGGTCAACTGCCACCTGTGCCTTGCCTGGGGGGCCACCTGGCCATCCAGCGTCCCCACATGTGCTACAGAGAGATCTGCAGGTGGCTGCTACTTGTGCCGGTCTTCGAGGTGCCCAGGAGAGGCCAAACTATGAACCAGTGCCAACTGCTGCTGGGCCTGGAGCCACTTAGCAAGAGGTACAGGGCATGCCAAGGCCACATATTGCTTGTCTGAGAGATTTTTAGGAAAGTCTGAAGCATGAGCCAAAAAAAGGACATCTTTATGGGAAAGCCCTTGGAAACAGCTTGGATGGGCTCACAAGTTTGGTGAAGCAGGGTCACGGGGAAGCACCCAGGCAGGGTAAACTGTGTTAGCCAGGTTGATGGAGACTCATACGGCACCTGCAGGGGGAGTGCTCAGAGAAGAAACAATGGCCTCTGCCAGCACTTCTGTCGGTGAGAAAGCTGCCCCCCACCCCCAGCCGTCATCCTGATGCCGGACAGTTCAGTTCCTCCCTCTGTGGCCCTGGCAGCTTCCAAGCTGTTGCCCAGCGCTGGAACTCAGAGCTAGTGAGCTGGAGCTGTGGGAATGCCTGGGACTACAGCAGCCCCCTGGCTCATTCAGCCAAAACCACAGCTGGTTTTCACAGCCAGAAATTACAGGTACCTCTCTTTCTGGCACTGGAGCCCTGGGATGGGGATCCTGGTGTGGGGCTCA
Source organism: Mormoops blainvillei (assembly GCA_004026545.1). NCBI lineage: Eukaryota > Metazoa > Chordata > Mammalia > Chiroptera > Mormoopidae > Mormoops > Mormoops blainvillei. The sequence continues at coordinate 24,824 of PVJD01012558.1, read as the reverse complement.
GACCTCTTGCTCCTCAGAGAAGACCTCCACAGCCAAGATATCCCTCCCAATTTTTAACCATCACACGTGGGTGTGGGGCCAGCCCTTTCCCAGTCTCCACCTCTCCTACCTGTCTCAGCACGGTTTTTTATTTATACCCTTAGCTGTAAGGCTTCTAATTAGCTAGAGTTCAGGCAGTTCTCAGTGATGGTTGCACTGTAGTGTACCTGTAATTTTAATGTGTTTGCGGGAGGATGTGAGATCAATATTAGATTTTAAACTAGGCGATAGGTAACAATCAAAATTTGAAAGTTACAAAAGGAATGTACAGTGGATCCTGCCTCCGAGCTGCCCAGGAGCCCTACCCGACACAGCTGCTGTCCCCAGCCGTGTCAATATTTGTAGACGCTTCTTCTTTTTAATACAAATACTAACACACTATATGTATTGAGTTGCTCCTTCTGTTTCTTTTACTTCCTAATTATAGGGGTTTTAGTTTGTTTTTTCTTTTTGCTTCTAGTGTTGCTCTCTCTTCCAGGTTTGTTTGATTGGCGTACAAAAAAAATGCTGTGTACGGATGGGAGAGTGTCTCTCTTTCCTTTTAGAGGCTTTCCTCAAAAGTCTGCTGGTCCTTGGCTGTCTGTTCATATTTAAGAGGGAGCCACCAAGAGGATGACTGGAAGCGGTGTGAGTGTTTATGCAGAGGGAGGGGCTTTCATTGGCTATCAGCTTTGCTGTAGGGTGGTGGAAGCCTTTTCACAGGGACTCCCAAGTGTTGATAGGTAACAGGCTCGGTCTGGGGCCATTCTGTTTTTTGAGAGAACGGTATCTTCCATTCTCCATCCCCTGCCCTTGATGGGGGAGGGCTGCTGGAGTAGGGTTGGGGCTCCTATTTCTAGCTTCAGTCCCCAGCTTTGCTGAATCTGGTGTCCCAAACTTCAGATCCTTCTTGAAAGGAAGCATGCGGTTGTGTGTGTGTGTGTGTGTGTGCACGCGAGACTCAGATGTGAAAGTTGAGGGAGCCCCAGGGGTTTCATCACTGAACAGACTCTCAGTCGCCCCTGTGTTTAGCCAGGCCAGACCTAGAATCTGGGGACCTACAGGATATTCAGGCACGGTGTCCTCCAGACTCCCTCCGCCCTGCTTGGTCTGTCACCACACCGACTTCCAAAACCTCGCTGAAATCCTCTGCTGCTGTCTTCTCTCCTGGCCTCTCAGTCCTTGTAGATTTACACTGCTTTGACTCCTCTCCTGTTACTCAGTTAACCTTTGGAAAGGAGCGAAGAAAAGTGCTCATGAGCAATCTTCCATGTTTAAGCAGAAGTGTTACCACAGTTTATTTAACTAGCCCTTCAACGACCAGACTTTCAGGTTGTTTCTAGCTTTTGTTTTGTTTTCTTTTGCTATTACAACAGTGCTCTTGGGAATGCTGTAAATACCTGCCATGATCAAGCAACCCTTAATCCTATGAGATAGGTATAATCTTGATTTTACATTTGGAGAAAACTAGGCTTAGAGAAATGCCTTAAAATTTGTTGTTGTTGTTGTTGTTTGTTGTTTTAAAGATTGGCAAGTGGTGGACTCCCAGGTATCTGTTTTAGGGACCTGTTGTCCAGTGTTCCTGTGAGAACAGCCCTGATTAGACTGGCGAAGCCCTGATCACTTGCGACCAGTTTGACCAGGGAGCCAGCTCCTGTCCCGGCAGCAGGACAGGACAGGCCAGCACTCAAGGCCACCGGAAAGCAGGGTAGTGTGGGTGTGGGCAATGGAGGAGCCAGATGCCAGAGCCCTGTGTGGGCAAGACAAGGCACAAGCAGGTCGGAGTCTTCTGGAACTAGGAGATGGGGATGCCTCCTGGTCCCAAACCCTCACTCTTCAACCCTCCATTCATTAGCGATTCACTGGGGTTAACAAGCTCCTCTACTCAAGGGAGGGGAAGTCCCTCTCTAGAGAGTGTGGTTGGCAGAAGCCACATTTTCCTTATTTCCCTCCATGTCACCTACCAAGCCCAAAGCCTGCTGATAGTGGGTGCGCAGTAAACTCTTGTGCTAATAAGTCAGCCGATCTGGCCTGACAGCGGGGAGACGAGTTCTAGTCCCAGCTCTTCGTGTCTGCTTGATGTCCCGAAGCAAATGGCTTTCTCCTTGGGCCTCATTCCCCTCACTTGTTAAATGAGGCCTCTTTCGTTCCAGTGCTAGGCATCCTGCTGCCATCAGGGACTGCAATAACACACGGGATTATTAAAACACAGTGTGTCAGACATACCTCAATAAGGCTGAAGAAAAAACACATCACGAGATCTTTGATGAACATAACGGAGACACTTACCAACCCAGCATTACTGGACTAAACAGCTCCATTTACCTGCATGCATCAAAGCCCAACCAAACACGAACAGGTGTTTGCAGCCAAGAAAGTAAAGGTTTATTTTTAAGGAAATGGCACCACAACTGGAGTTACAGGTGAGCTCGTGCTCAAAGACCTTGCCCCTTGATGGCTTCCAGGAGATGGGTTATAGAGGGAAAATCATTCATCATGGCAACTAAAGGAGCCAGGGTCGTGGGCTCTCTACTGACTGGTTGAGGCCAGTGTAGGGAGTAAAGCTGATCGTTGTATCACGTCCTGATGCCAGCCATGGCATTGTTCTGTCTGGTTTCATGAACGTGTGGTTTGTAGGGTCATTGTACTTTCATGGGCCTGGGGGTTGAAACAGCTGAAATCAAGATGCTACCTTTAGCCCTGGCTGGTATAGCTCAGTGGATTGGGTGCCGGCCTGCAAACCAAAGAGTCACCGGTTCGATTCTCAGTCAGGGCATATGCGCTGTGGGCCAGGATGATTGGAAGCTGTGTGAGTGTATGTGTAGAGGGAGGGGCCTTCATTGGCTATCAGTATTGCTGTAGGACAGTGGAAGCCTCTTCACATGGACTCCCAAGTGTTGATAGGTGACAGGCTTCATCTGGGGGGCATGCAAGAGGCAACCACACATTGATGTTTCTGTCTTTCTCTCTCCTTTCCCCCCCTCTCTATAAATAAATCTTTAAAAAGATGTTATCTTGACCTTGAAGGAAACTCTGTTTCTGAGGTCAGCCGACCTGAGGCTTTGTTCTTAATGGTAGTTTGATGCTGGCCACCGGAATCTGGGTGTTCTAAGGGCCTGATGATTAAGGGAAGCAGCGGAGACACAGAACGGAGACAGGGTCATATGAAAGAAACGAAGTTTCTGCGTGGTTACAGCAGCTCAGACAGATTTAAGCCAAAAAGAATCTGAGGGCTCCCATACCATCACGGGGCACAGCAGGACCCAGGCACTCACGTGATGTCAGCAGGGATCTGTTTCTCCTTTTCTGGCTCTGCCGGCCTCTGATGCAGCTTTATGTCCAAACGGAACATGAGTCGCTGCTGGCTCGTATCCTTTTTAAAATGTCATAGTTTGTATGTTTTCTTTAATGTATGTACTTTAAATTCCAAAAGCCCGTAAGAGAACATGGAGAAAGTCTCTCTCCAACCCTGTAGCCCAGCCGCCCAGCTCCTGCACCTCCACAAGCAGTCCTCCCAGTTCCCTGTGCCTCCCTCCAGAGATGTCTGTGCGCATAGATTTCCACTTCTTTGCACAAAGGGAATTAAGTTATGGGAACTCTTCTGTGCCTTCCTTTAGTCATGTAACTTGGAGATCACTCCATAACAGTGTATGAAGTTTGCCTTTTTTTTTTTGGCTGCATAGTATTACACTGTGACATAATTTAACTAATCCCTTGTTGACATTTAGATCATTTCCAATCCTTTGCTAATCCAAGCAAAGCTACAAAACTAACCTACACACTCCCATTTTACCTATATGCAAATGTGTAGGGCTAATTCCTAGAAATAAAAATTCTAGGTCAAAGGGTATGGATATTTGTGATTTTTATTGATTTTGATGGATATTACCAAATTGCTCTTTGTGAATGTTACCAATTCTTACTCCCACCAGGAAAGAGATGAGGCCTGTTTACTTAAACCCATACCCTTTCCAACTTTCTATGAAACTTTTTGGTCATTACAAATACAAGTTAAACAGGATTTGCATTTTTTCTTATGGTGAATGAGTTTAGGCATCTTTCCATATATTTGAGAGTTCTTTGTTTCCTTTCCTGTAAAATGTCCATGCATACATTTGTACAATTTTTATTGGGTGGTTTATAGATATGTAGGAGATATTTATATATCAAAATTAGTCCTTTCTCTGCAATATGAAATAGTTTCCCTAGATTGTAATCTATCTTTTGACTTCTTTCATGTATACTTTTTAACATTTTAATATATATTTAAATGTATGTCTTCTCTTTTATGACTTCTGTGTTTTCTTCTCATACTTAGAAATGTCTCCCCCATTCCAAACTGCTTCTGTGGTATTCTTGCCCAAAATACATAACTTCAATCTATGCATGAGAAAACACTGGACAAATACAGAGGAACATTCTGCAAAACAACTCACCAGTGGTTGACAAGTGTGTCAAGGAAAAAAAAACTGAGGAACTGTCTCAGATTGCAAAAGGCTAAGGAGACATGGCAACTAAATCCAATGAGAAACCGTGGATTAGATCCTGAATGACAAAAAGGGCATTAGTTGGAAAACTGGCAAAATTTAAATAAGACCTGTAAATTAGTTAATAGTATTGTATCAACGCTGATTTCCTAGTTTCAATAATTATATCATGGCTGTGCAAGATGTTAACATTTGGAGAACTGGGTGAGGGGTATACAGGAACGTTGTACCATTTTTGCAGGTTTTGTGTAGGTCTAAAATTATTCAAAATGAAAAGGTTAAAAATTTCAAGATTTCTTAGAGTTTATGGTTTTATTTTTTTATACTGTAATCTTTGATCTAATATTCGTGTATTGAGCCGTATTTTCCCCCAGATGGTTACTCGGTTCTTTCATTGACTAATCCCACTTTTTACCACTGATATTTATATCTCATAGTTATCTATTTGTAAAATTGAATTTAAAAATACATAACAAAAGTTACCATATGCGTACAGCGTCATAGTGTTCAGTACATTCACATTATCATGCAACCAACCTCCAGAAATCTTTTCATCTTGCAAAACTGAAACTTGGTACCCCTTTAACAATCTCTCTCCATCCCCTCCTGTCCCTAGCACCTGGCAAGCACCGTTCTACTTTCTGTCGCTCTGAATTTGACTATTTTTGGTACGACATATAAGTGCAACCAAGCAGTATTCGTCTTTTTGTGACTGGTTTATGCTGATTAACAAGCCACTAATTTCACAATAAAATGGAAACCTATTTCTGATGCTAACTGGCAGAGCCTTTGGTGCTGACCAAGAAGCAAATAGTTGAAGCGCTTGTAGTAGCTCCTTCTGGAGTGTGGATGCAGGAACCAAGGCACAGAAGGGTCAAGTGTGTTGCAGATCACACAGCCAGAAGGGTAGAGTGTGCACTTGGAACCCAGCATTGGCTCCACAGCTTGTTCCATAGCGTTTGCCCTGGGCTAGAGTTCACATAAGAGCCAAGACTTGGAAACCAGCAGCAACTGACCGGTGTTTGAAGACAAGAGGTGGGTGAAGTCACCCAAGAAGTACTGACCGCCAACATTTAAGGGGCAAGCAAAGGAGACAACCCAGTATATGTCCCCAGTGACTGACACACTGTAGGGCCTCACTCAGTATTCACTGGATGAGTCTGAGAAGCAGCAGGCAGAATAGTGGGACATAAACTAGGGGAACCACTTCTCAGAAGCCAACGGAGGAAAAAAACATTTTTTTTAAGATTTTACTTATTTTTAGACAGAGGGGAAGGGAGGAAGAGAGGGAGAAACATCAATGTGTGGTTGCCTCTCGCGCACCCCCTATTGGGGACCTGGCCTGCAACCCAGGCCTGTGCCCTGACTGGGAATCGAACAGGAGGCCCTTTGGTTTGCAGGCCTGCGCTCAATCCACTGAGCTACACCAACCAAGCAGAGAAAAAAATTTTTAAAGAGAAGAGTGGTCAATACATTATATACTGAAAAGAGGTCAAGCTAAAGTCTGAAAAGTGACCTATGCTTTTAGGAACAAAGGAGTCATTGATGATGAGCAGTTTCTTAGGATGGTAGGGGCAGGAGTATACTGACAAATGTTTAACGACTGACTATCCAAAAAATGATCCGTTTATGTATGTACATAAGTTTATTATAAATTTTACTGATATAAAGGATCTTTAACACAGAATGTACAAATAATAAAACATACAATATTTTAAATAATAAATTTTACTCTTGTATCCATGATTTCATAAATGGAGCTGTATCCTAACTACAGGTATAGCTCCAACATGAAAATTGGTTGATATGTTTATTCACATTTTCAAGGAAGATAAAAAGTGAAACAATGAAGATATGTTGAAACTTCTGGTTCCTCAGTGACTTGAGTGACTTCTTTGGTATTCTTGTCCAAAATGCATAAACTCAATCTGAACATGAGAAAACACTGAACAAATCTGATAATAGTTTACAAATCCCAGGAGAATATTGCCTCCATTTTTTGTGTTCACAATGCAACAATTACAAACATGAAACTTCTAAGTAGAATCTGCATAATTAACATTTTCTCTGTCGCCTTCTTAAATTTATACAATCAACAAAGTATATGTTGCGTTTGCCAATTTCTATGGTGTAAAATACTCCCATCAAGGCTAATTTCAAACTATCAACTAAATATCTGAGTTCAGAAGAGATACACAGTAGTACAACAGTATATAGTCTCTCTACCATACAGATATGATAAATGTAAACAATCTTAAGACCATATAATAGTAAAATGTAAAATGAACAGGAAGAAATGAATTTTGAGTATTATCTGTTTTATTTATTTATTTATATTTTAAGATTTTATTTATTTTTAGAGAGGGGGAAGCGGGGGAGAACAAGGGAGAGAAACATCAATGTGTGGTTGCCTCTTGCGTGCCCCCTTCTGGGGACCTGGCCTGCAACCCAGACATGTACCCTAACTGGGAATCGAACCAGCAACCCTTTGGTTCGCAGGCCGGCACTCAATCCACTGAGCCACACCAAGCCGAGGTGTACCTCTGTTTTTATATATAATTTATTTCATTGTAAGTTTACATAACTTAATTTTTGATAATAGTTGGTTCCATTTAACAACTGATTTACAAAGTTTCTGTAAAACAAAAAGTTAGCTTTTGCAAATCACTAGAACACACTCCTGAGTGGCCGTGAAAGCCAGACTACAGTGAGACAGGACTTTCCTGGTCAAGTCTCTAACCATTGCCAGCAATGTCCAGCTCCCTTGCCTTTCCTCACAATCTCTCCCAAACCTCTGCAGTGGCCACACTCCAGGACCTCAGTCAAACTGCCCCTGTAGAAGCAACACTTTTGCTACCTTGGGCAAATTAATCCCTACTCCAAAGTATGTGTAAATCTCCTTTACAGCATGTATCACAAGTTGCTATTAAATCACTCTGAAGTATCAGAAATTGGTTTTGGTTTTTTTCTGTCTCTATGAGTCATTAATAGCTGTGATGGGTCATGTTCACATCGGTTCCCTTAGTAACTACTACAGTACATTGTACCTAGTAAGTGCTCAGTAAGTATTCATAGAATGAAAGCCCAGGATGAAGGGCTTCCAGAAGAAATACGTGGCCAGGGAAAGGTTTTATGTGTGAGGCAACACCAGAAAGCATCTCCTTGGATGCTTTTAGCTTATTTAGAATGGCCTGGGTCCCACCTTCCCAGTACACTATACCATGAAACAGGACTCTGAGGACATGCATCCTGTGACAAGTCAGAACTTCAGACTCTTGTAGTTTGTATGTATAATACCTAAGAGTGTCTGTTTTAATAACTTCCTTTTAAGCATGTTATTGTCATGTGTTAGCAGGCAGAGGTGGGGAGGTGTTCCCCTGTGAAAAAGAGATTTGCTAGGCTTCTGGGTGGGAGCTCCAATTGTCATGAAAGGCCACCCCTGAACAGGTGGGCCCTTCTTGCCATACTGAGATAGGTCTGACAACGGACCATTTGTGGTCCGAAGTAGAAGTACGACCGACATTAGCGATCATCGTACAGGAAAACGAGGATACACAAAATAACTCTGTTTCCTTAAGTTTTTGAAATTAAAAAATATATATCAAAAGCTGAACGTACATGTAGTATTTACTAGCAATTAATTTTTTTGAAAAGACCTCACATTCCCTACCAGTTAAATCAGTTCAAAAAAGGAAACTCATTCATGTTACAGTCACCTAAATTAGAACACCAGATACACAAGCACGATAAGCGACTCTCAACCATGCTGCCACAACACTTAGTAAGCCTACCGTTACCCACTCAAGTTAAAAAAAAAAATTACAGATCGTCAGGAAGAATCAGACAGGAGCAATCAGGGTGTCGTAAGTCCTGATTACGCAGAAACGTTAATCACGAATCATGCGATCTCCAATCATCATATTCTAATCTGTTCTCCAAAAGGAGAAACAGGTAAGGATTATCCTACCTGACGATAGTTAATAATTTCGGGCACTCCGAACTCCATGAAAAGCAGGCCGCTGTAAGCTAGGGTGAGTAAATAACGTGTAGCCTGAGCTATCTAAAATTATTTAGATTCTTCCTTTTCTGTTGCTACATTTATTTGCAGATATTTCAAAAACGGGTTTCCTCCCCCCCATTCGGCTGCAGAAGGAAATAAAATAATTCCTCCCAGAATGCTCCATTCACGAGTGTGCAGTCCTAACCGTTAGCACCATTTATTTACATATCTCCGCCCACTCCCTTCCTCCAGACTTCTACCGTAATAACCAAAATAAAAGCGATACATATTATCTTGCAGTCTGAAAAGCTGGAAAACAGCCTTCCGTTTCTCTAGTAATTTGACTACCTCAATTCTCCCCTTAAATTTTAATAAATTTTTATGTTACTCTAAAATTAATTTCATTACAAAGCACTACATAAAACGCGGATAATCCCAGACTCGACAGATAATTAGCACTAAATCCTCCACCACAGGCAGTTTTAGGGGGGTTTCCTCCTTCCAGGGATGGTGAATGGTCCCTTGCTCCTCCAGTCTTTCTTCCTATGTTCCCACGAAAGTAATCAGAAAGGCTTCTTTTTCAGCCCGAAGACACTTATGAATAATGCCACTTCAGTGACAGCTGGGAGGGCACTGTGGAAGGTAGGTGGTGAGTTTAGGGCCCCTTCCAATAAAAACATCCAAACTGCCAAAACAGGGACCACTCCCAAAGTATATGTGGGGCAGGATTTCAAAAGACTTTAGGAGTTTGAGTGGATCTGGTAAAGGGCTGGGTGAGGGAAACCTTCCGATTTAGAGTAAACCTTCCTCCCCCATCCCCAAACATTGGATATTACTGTACCTGCAGAAGACAAAAATGTACCAGTACATGGTGCACTCCCAACGTTCGAGTATGAAAAAGGACAGGGCCACAGACGCACTGCAGTGAGCCCCGATGGCTTGGGAACGCACCTGAGTCAAGGAAAGCCTTAGGATGGATAGGTAGTGATGGGCCACAAAAAGCCAGCGGTGCGGCTGGCATCTGCACTCAGGTTCACTTCTTGCTCCTTTGACAACTGCAAAGGCCAGAGCCAGCAGCCCTGCCTTATGAGTTTTAAGGATGGTCATGTGAGTAGAGGCCAGGGCTGAGCCTGCACAGCTGGGACCCCCGGCTACACCCATCCCATATCTCGGGGCCAGCTTGGGCCCTTCAGCTGAGGTAGGAAAAGGCTCCCCATTGACCCCAGGTCACACAAAAAAGCTCACAGTGACCAGATACATTCTGCTGGAATCGCCCACCAACACCCTCGTGCTCTTGGTCTACGATTCAATTGTCAAGGGTCTTCTCTGATCCATCTTCCTCACTTCCTCTGTCTTTTCTGAGTTCCCATGGTGCTCTGTATCTTCACACGCTCCTATAGTACAGCGCTTATCACACTGAATTACAGGGTCTGCTTCCTCAAGGTAAAAAGCCGTGTTTTATCCCCTTTTGGGATCTTCAGTGCATAGCAGGGGCTTAGCAAATGATCTCAGACTGTATTACGTCTGCATTGCCTGAGATCTTTCAACTGGAGCAAGATTCTGTTTACCTTCAAGGGCGGACACTATTGCGCCCCAAAGTGCTAGTTAGATGGCTGAAGGGAGGCATGATGGAAATAGGCCACGTGGGAAAGGTGCGCAGGCCGAAAGGATACAGAGGAGGCTCTGGGTACTGTTGAACATGGAAACTCCTGAGAAGAAACCGGTCAGCTCCACTGCAAAGAGGCCCATGGTGACAGAGAGCGCTGCCACCAGCCTGCAGAGAGGAAGGGAGGTGGCTCAGGCCTTCTGGACTTCTAAGACCCCTCCACTCCCACTACTACTTCACTCTGACCACCCCGCCCCAAGCGCTCACTGAATGTCCTGCTTCTCATACTCCTCGGGGGTGAAAGTGAGCGGCAGGCAGGCCTGGATGTTGCTGTCCTGGAGAGCGAGCCGGGCAGAGAGAAAGAACAGTGAAAGAGGGGTAGGAGGAGGGGGATGGGAGGACCCGACCGGGCCAGGACCTGGGGAACGAGGGGTGCGGTTGGGCTGGGACCGCCCGGAAGTGGGGATGTGGACGGGAGGAGGTGGGTCATGGGTCTTACCCGGGACCAGAATAAGGTGATGACGACCACCAGATGCGCCAGGAGCGTCAGGAAACGAGAGGGCACGAGTCCTGAGATCCGGCCCATGGCCCCCTGAGGCGGGCGCACCGCCTGGCGCAGAGGCCGCGGTTTCTAGGGCTGGAAGCTCAGGGATGGCCACTTCTGAAGTCCTCAGGAAAGCAGGCAAAAATTCGTCCGCCTCTTTCCCGCGGACGCCGGCACGGCCCAGTTGCCTTGGCAACCGCGTAAGGGGGCGCGCTAGACCAGATCTTTGAAAATCTCGCGAGAGCAGTACGGTTCGAGTCGCTGGGAGCCACCTGGAGAGCGCGATCTGGGCTCCGTCGGGAGTGGTCCCGGCAGGTTGCCCGCCGCGAGCCTGCGCCCCGCGCTCAGCCCAGCGGTCTGTGAGTGTGCGGTGCGACGCGGCCCGGCGCCACCGAATCTACCGACGCGCGGCCAGCGAACGGAAACCCGCCCTGCCCTAGCCGGCTACACCCCCTTCTCACCCTTGCCCACCCCGGGAGCGGCTCGACCCCCTACCCCCAGCCCCAGCTCTGTTGCTCTGTTGCCGCGTAAGAGTTGCTCGCCGCAGACCTCCGTCATCGCCTCGCCAGACTTAGGGTATCGACATGCTCAGGCATGGATACTCTCTCCCTTTCACTCCTCCGCATCCCTCTGGCTTCCCACTGCCCTGGGCCAGACGAGAGGAAGGGAACCCCACACGGAGAGGTGGATGCCCCTCCACTGCCCGGCTGTCGCTTATGGTCACGGAGCCTCAGGTTGTCCGAGGACCGCAGACCTGAACCTTCCTGATTCTGGTCCGCCCCCTCACCCGACTCCAACGACAGCTTTGCTCAGTTTGGTGAGGGATTTGCAGAGTGCAGAAAATGGCCAGCTGTCTTGAACTGGAATGTGGAAGAGAGGTGTGCTTTGGGAAGGAAGTAGACGCGGCCTAGAAGAGGGCAGAAGCGGGGGCAGTGGTGGAAGGAAATAGTGCCCAGCCTCCCCGGGAGGCAGGGAGCAGGCGGCTACCCAGACTCTACTCCGATTTAGCTCGTTAGCTCAGACTCTACTCATTAGCTCCTTGAGGGGTGGATGAGGCAGGATAGGAAGAAGTTAGGAAAATTCCCTGGCAAGTGGCATGAAGGAAACAGACAAAATAGTTAAACAAGGCCGAACAATGAACAGGTTGCTTGTAAATTGAAAGATTTTATCTTCCCTAACCAAGGACACTTAGGGGCATATAGTTTATACCTCTCCTCCCCAACCAGAGTGAGTAGCTTGAATCGCCCTGGTCAGGGAGATAGAGGACAGAGACCCAGTTGATGTCATTAGTGCCAGCCAAACCCCAGGACGGATGAATTTAGGGAAATAACAAAAATGCCCAATTAGAGTCAGACAAATCCAAGATAAAAGTAAAGCAGTGTAGCTGACCAGAGAATGATCCCAAGCTCCCCTATAACCTCAATTTGATGCATCAGCATGTTCAAGAACACGCCTGGAAAGCTATCAAATATCCTGTTGAGACCCTCCCCACTAAAACTCCGGATCCAGAGCACTCTTGGTCCCTCCCTCTCTCTCTCTCCTCAGGCATGTACTTTTTTTCTACTAAACTCTAAGGGTCCCCAAGAGATTTGCAACCAGAGCAGTGGCAGGCAGCAACAGCTCATCCAGGGCTAACCCCCTGAACCTATCTTTAAGGACTCTACTTTCGCCTCTGTAACTTGTTTCTTGAGCCCATGTAGCCCAGCATGGCTCATTTCTTTGGCCTCTGTAGCTTCCTTTCCTGAGTCCACACAGCCCAGCATGCCTCACTTCTGTAACTGTGACTTCCTTTCCTGAATCTTCGCATCTCAGTCTAGGCTCACTCCTGTTGCAGTAACCTAACCTCTTCTATCTTAAGCCTTTCCTTTAATTCACTGCCCCCAGCTTTAATAAGTGTACTCTCAAAATCAGTCATGAAATCTTTCCTGCATGAAGTCAAGAACCCACAAATTCGAGGCTGTACTGGGGCAGACCCATCTTGGTCCCATTCCCTGTCCAGTGACATGGACACCTGACTTTGTCCAGCTGATAGAACTTCTTACTATCGGAAAACTCAGTAACCTTTGGGCTTCAATGGAGATCCCTGCAGAACAGAAAGTTCTCATCTGCAATTATTATTCAGAGTCCAATCCCAACCTTGTGGAGACCTCCCTGTTCCAGAAGACCCATATCTCTTCCCACTCCCTATCTCAGTGCTTTCAAGCTGGTCTAAACTACAAGTCTAAGAGACATTTTTGACTTATTTATTATTTTTTCATTGAACAACTATTCATTGACCAGCTTGTAAGTGCCAGGCATTGTGATAGGCTCTTGTTCTTGAGGAAGAAGACAGAAGTCCCTGTCTTCATGAAGTTTACAGTCTAGTCAGGAAGACAGACAACAGACCTACAAACAAATCTGCATGGTCCTATGTACTGTAAATATATTTTATTTTTTATTCTTTTCAAACTGTAAGAGAAAGCTTATTTAGATAGTCACAGAGGTAGAAGAAGTGAGCCATAGAAGAAATGGGCTCAGTAAACAAGTTACAGAGGCAAAAGAAGGGACCTTAAAGCTTAGAAGAAAGAGAAAAGCAAAGAAAATGTGTCTGGTAGAAGGGGATGGGAAAAGGGACTGGTGTGCTCTGTAGAGAGAGCTACTGTAAATAAAAATTTTAAAGGGAAATGGTAGAATAATACTGATCAAGGAAAGGCTCTTTGAAAATGGGCCATTTGTTCTTAATCTTTGTTTTAGGAAATGTGGCCAAAATTGAGAGGAAACACATTTCTCTGTCCCATTAATGTAGCAAGTGGATTTCCTCTTCTAAACCAGTGGGTGAAAAAATTCAGAGAGTCAAAAGATGTTCCCCTAGGTCATGAAAGACAAAGACAGGAACACTTTCAGATTAAGGGAAACTAGAGAGACGTGACAAATTTCACATGACAGATGTCGTGTGTTATCCTAATGGATCTGGACCAGAAAAAAAATACATTTCTTTCATTATAAAGGACATTAGTAGAACAACTGGCAAAACTTGAGTAAGATCTCTAGCTTAGATAAATAGTATTTGAACTGTGTTAATTTCCTAATTTTTAAAAATAATTCTACTGCCCTTTTGGGGCAGAATTTCTAAAAAGAAAACATTCTTGTTAGGAAACATGCACTGAAGTGTTTAGGGATAAAGTGGCATTGTGTCTGTACTTTACTCTCAAATGGTTTAGAAAAAATAATTTGTGTTTCTGTACTGATACATAACCAATGATAAAACAAACGTGGTCTTGATGAAGGCATATGGGAATTCTTTGTATTATTTTTGTAACTTTTCTGTAAATAAAATTATTTTGATGAGTTTTACATGGCTGGCACTTTTAAAGTTTCCCTTCCAGGTCTTACACAGTATTGTCCTTGAGATACTAAGTTGATTTTTTTTTAAAAAAGGAATGATTTCTAGGATTGAATTTCCCTAATCATGTAATGAAATTTTCATTTAAAACCACCTCTTTGGAGGCCAGCACAGTCTTTTCCTCATAATGGAGACAAGATTTGCAAAACTCATAAAATAAAAATTGCAATCTAGACTTTTCAGAGGAATTATTTTTCAAAAGAGTGAGGTTCAGCAAAGTCTCTATTTTCTACTCAAAAAATGTTGGGTGATAATAAAATATATCCACACTGGTTTCTCAGCTACATAGGGGAGTTTCTCCCTTTTAACTGTTGAACCATTTCAAAGTTTTGAAAATAATTTTCAAACCTCCTCCCTGTTGAATGGGACAGGGAAATTCATCTAGTACAGTGGGCCCAATTGCTTCTCTTCCATGAGGTGACCCTCATCACTGTGAAACTCAAAATGACTAACAGCGATGACACCTGAAGTACAATGAGAGGTGGGCTTCCTGTCCTCTCCAACGTGGAAATTACAGCGTAGCATACGTGGAAACATTCTTAGCACAAACAAGATGCAAGGACCGAAGGGCTCCTCGTGCTCTTCTTCCCTCTGTAACTGACATGCCTTTTGTCTTGGGATTGGAAAGCCCAGGCCTTCAGAGCCCAGTTCCCCAAGTGACAGCTTCTCAAGCCTGACTGTTCACAGATGAAGGAAGCACTGTCATAAGACGAAAGTGAGGAAAGACCCAGACCAGCTTTTGCAAAATGAGGTCCTTGTGGGGGGTGGGGAAGAATGAAGAGGAGTCAGCTGATTGAAAATCTGGGGAAAGAGTCTTCCAGGCAGAGGAACAGCATGTGCAAAAGTCTTCAGGGGAGAACAGGCCCAGTTTGTTGAACAGAACAGAAGCTAGTATGTCTGAAGCCTAGCAATGGAAGGGGAAGAAAAGATCAGGGTGAGGTAGATGGGTAAGATCATGTCCGGCCCTGCGTCCATGGGGAAGGACGTGATCGGATTAGTATTCTAGAAAATGACTTTGATTGCAACGTGGAGAATGGATTTTAAGAAGACTTGAAGCAGAAGGCTAGTGAAGAAGCCATAGCTTTATCCAGGAAGGACAGGACAAGACTGGACCAAGGTGGGCTCAAGAAGGTAGAACGAAATGGAAGGAACCAAGAAGATAACGTCTGAATATGGGGTTATTGTTAAGTATGAAAAAGGGAGGGGTGCAAGGATGACAGATTTTGGGCTCCAGCAGCTATAAGTTTGGGGAATTATTCTGCTTATAATAGCCTTCCTGCCCGGGAGACCTACTAGATAGTAAGAACTGGGTAGTCACATTTCACGTTTCACACTGTGAATCAATAAACCAGCGAGGAGGCGGTTAGGTCTGTCTTGTCATTTTCCATGACCTTGCACCACAGAAGCCTGCGGGGGAGAAGTCTCAGAAACGTTGAGCTTTGGAGCCAGCCTGTGGTCATAGGCGGTACTGCGGGTGACTGGTGTCCTTCGTTCACTCTGGAATCCACAGGTCGTCACATTTGAACTAGCTGTAAGAGGATTCAGAAAAAAAATTATTAAAAAATTTGAACATGTAAAAATAAAAATAGTATAATGAGCCCCTTCGACGCCTACTATTCTGCTTCAACAATTACCAACAAACATGTGGCCAACCTTGCTTCCTCTGTACATTTCCTCTCAGCTCTACTAGGTTATTTTAAAGTAAATCCCAGACATTGCCAAATAGTTCAATTGCCCACTCACACTTTTTTTTTTATGGTTTGTTTGAATCAGGTCCAAATAAAGCTCACACATTGTACGTGGTCAATGTTTCTCTTAAGTCTATTTTAATCTTAGATTCTTCCTCCTCCCTCCTCCTTCACCCTGTTTTCTTGCAATTTATCTGTTGAAGACACTGGGTAATTTATAGGCTGTGTTCTGGCCAGGACATCTGGCTTATTCCTTGTCCCTGTGTTCCCTGTAAACTTGTTGTCAGATTAGCCTCATGTTCAGTTTTCTGGTAAAGATACATCATGAGTGGTGGCTGGTACTTGTTCTGTTACAGCAGGAGGGACTTAATGCCTGCTCCTTTCTCTTTTTCTGGTGTTAAATTTGAGCAGTGGGTTCAGAGTGAGGAAGCCATTATTAAGGTCCCCACGTCTTTTTCACGTACTGGTTTCACTGACCATCACTGCCTACCTCCATAATTCTGTGAGGGGTTGCAAAATGGGAATGTCCTAATTCTATAGTTCCTTCTGCATTGATCACCTGGGATTCTGCTATAAATAAGAATGTGCCCTCATTAACTCATTGTTTACATTGTGATACAGGTCATACAGGAAAGACTGGGTAAACACGTGTCCCCCCCCCCCACTCCATGTTTTCAGAACAATGAATTGGTTCCCGAGCATCCAACAAAAGTGACAAGTTAGTTGTTTTTAGTACCACTATGAAGTTGTTGATTTTATCATCTTTTGTATGTTTCAGTCCATTGCAGTTATAATTTTTGATGCTCATATTGTCTCTGTTTTGACCAGCGGGAGCCTCTTCAAATTGGCTCATTAGTACTGCTTTTCTTTTCGATGTGAAATTTACATAACATAAAATTAATCATTTTGAAGTATAAAATTAAATGGTATTGAGACGCAGACAAGGAAACTGGAAACACACAAAGCAACAGGTCAAAGATCCTGTAATTGACATCAGTCCTTAAACCCAAACCCAGGCGGACTTGAGAATCCGAGCGCTTCGCCATCCATCAGTGTCTTACCTCTCACTCCCTACTCCTCATGATGATCTGTAAACATTTGGTTTCTAACTTTACTCATTTGTTGTATCCCTACTTGAACGCAAGTGAATGCAACACATAAGTTAGGTTTCTTGACTGTTGGGGGAAAAACAAAACGCAACGAAGCCCCGGGGAGCCCACACCTGTTCTGAAGTCTGTGCAGTAGTTGGGGTAGGGTCAGGGGTGAGGAGAGTGGCCAGCAGCTGCTGAGCTCCAGTCAGTTGTTCTGAGGGAATCAAAGTCCAGTGTTGCAGGATACCTGTGATTCTTTTTTTAATGAGAAGCCAGAAATCCAGATTCTTATTCCAATGATCAATGTTGCTATCTGACTTAAAAATTTAAAAAAAAAATGAGAAGGGAAAAAATACCCCTGATGACAAGAGCATTCATGCCTCAGGCCACCAGCTTCGGTTTCTGGATCAGTGCTGCCCAGTAGAACTTCCTGTGATGATGGGAATATTTCATATTGCCTCTGCTCATCATGATAGCTGGCCAGCTCCGTGAGGCTCTGAACACTTGATATGTGGCTAGTAGGATTAAGAAACTGAATTTAAAAAATTTAATTTAATTTGACTAGCCCCATATTGAATAACCACCCTAGTGGCTACCATCTGGACAGAATACTTTATTGGTTTCTAAAGTTTTGAAACTGGAGGAGTTTTAAATATTAGAGAGTACTCTGAATGGTGACATTGGACTGATCATACTTCACACCTGCTGCAGAACCTCTCTGATCCTAGAGGTCAAGTCCATGTTTCCTGGTACCATGGTCATGGACCCAACTTCCATTTCTAGCAAGATTTTCCAGCTCACCCCATACTTTTCACCTACCCAGGCACGTCAACTACCTCAATAAACCAGGGTCTTGCCCACCATAATGCTTTGCTAAAGCTGTTCCTAAGTTTCACAAATGCTTTTTGAATATGCACCGTATTCCAGGAATTGTACTGTGTGTTGGGAATACATATTTTCTACTTCTGTGTGACTTAGAGTGTGGTTGAGGGGAATTCCAAGTAAACAATTTAAAGACAGCATTTTAAGTGTTATCTTGGGGAGAGAGAGACAGGAAAGGCCTCTTACCCCACTTGGGGGGTGAAGTGGAAGAAGGGAGCTTCTGAATTGAGTCTTGAGGGTTATGTAAGGGTCAACCAGGTAAGGAAGGATTGGGAAGACCATCAAACGATACCACCAAGGATAGTGGCGCAGAGACAGTTGGGACCTAGGTGAGCTGAGGCCATTGTAAATGAGTCGGCATGGTTGTCACATGGTAGATGAGGAGGCAGTGGCTGAAGAATCAGGCAAGGACCAGATATTAAAAATAATAACCATAATAACTGTGTGATTATTACCAGCCAGGCTCTGAGCACTTTAGTAAATAAACTAATAGTCATCCATTGTAACCTTTACTATTTTACAGATGGGGACGTGGATACAGAGCAAGGTTCAATAGCTAGCCCAAGTTACACAACACGTAGCACAGCCTGCATGTGAGCCCTGACGACCAGGTTTCGGAGCCCACATGCTTAAGAAGCTCTTGGCCCTGAGATGGCCCTGCCTGGGTAGCTTAGCTGGTTAGAGCATCATTCTGATACACCAAGGTTTGGGGTTCCATCTTCAGTCAAGGCACATACAAGAAGAAACCGGTGAGTGCATAAATAAATAAAAAACAAATTGATGTTTCTCTCTCTGTCTCTGAAAATCAATAATAAAAGATGAAGGAGAAGAAGAAACAGCAGCTCTTGGCCCTAGGGGCCCTGCCAATAAATTAGGACTTAATCCCAATTTTAAGCCATGGGATGATGGGATCACGTTTCCATTTGTAAAAGATGATTCTATTTGGCTCTTTTGGAGGCAGAGAGATCATAAAGGGGTGTGTTACTATAACCCATAGAGAGACACTGAGGGGATGGCAATGAGAATGTGAAATGAGGGCTGACAGGAGGATTATGAAGGAAAATAAAATTGACAGGACTTGGTGACTAGAAGTGGGAAGTGAGGGAAAGGAGAGTCAAAGCCACTGACTGGGAGTGCAGACCGACTGGAAAGGAAGGATGACGAAGTCAAGTGGAGCTGTCCAGCAGCCACTGGCCATCTGAGTCCCTCAGCACACAGGTGAGGCCAAATCCAGGGAAGATGTGTGAGGAGAGAAAAGTCAGAACTCTAAGGAAAAAGAAACGAAAGGAGATGAGGGCGGGGGGGATGGGGGGTAGGATTAAGAGCCAGCAGAAGGCCAGCAGATGAGAGCCAAGACAACCAAGGGAGAAAAAGGCTCTTAAAAAAGATGTTGCCTGGGTCAAATAATGGCCGCAGGTTTTGACAACTTTGTAGTCCTTGATAACTTTCCAGGGAGCCACTGTGCAGAATGTGCAGACATTGGCTTGGAAGGAAAAGAAGGAGATGCAGCATGACCTCCTTTGCCACACCGGCCTGTTGAACTCTTCTTGTCCTTCATGAAGCAAAGAGAGTTCTCCGCCAGCTTCCGGTATCCCTCTTTAGAAGTCCCCACCTCTATCTCACCTGGGAAGCTTGCTTTTTTTTTTTTTTTTAAGACTGCTGTTAATGGTGAGTAAAATCAGAACAGTGATTGCCCCTAGGAAGAGAGAGGCGGGGGTCGCTTGGGAAGGGACGAGAAAGAATTTGGGGGGTGAAGGAAATGTCCTATATGCTGAAAAGGTTCTGAGTTGCATTTCTCAAAACTCATCAAAATACACACTTAAGATCTATGCATTTCGCTGTATGTAAACTATTCTTCAGGATTGTCAAAAGTGACAAAAGTACCGATTTCGGAGTTTTACCCTGGATTTTTAAGTCAGATTCTTCGAATATGGAGCTTGCGCGTGGCTAACTGGGAGGCTCCACACGCGATTGTAATGTGCAGCCAGGAAGGAGACGCTTCGCTGGAGGAGCTAATCTCACCGCTTCAGGAACCGTGGGCTCTGGCATGGCTCTGTCACTTTGGGTCTGGTATCCGTCCTTCATCCTTTTCTGCGCAGGTCGGTCCCTGTTGTACTGTGAGGCCCCAGGGAACAACTCTGCGCCACCTGCTCGTCAGCAGGACGCCCCGAGAGGGCCAGTAGGAAGGAATGCCGAGCCCGGAGCTCGCAAAGCCACTGCCAGGTCGGTGTGACCTGCTCGTACCCCAAGGTGGGTGAGAGAGCGCAGGCACCATACGGCCAATTCAGGAAGTCCCTAGGCTTGTATTCCTCTATCGCTGAGATCCCGGTCGCCTGGAAACCGCACCTGGAAACCAAGCCATAAGGTTATGAGAAAATCTGATAAACCGTGTGGCCGGTCGACCTCGTGGCGCAACGGTAGCGCGTCTGACTCCAGATCAGAAGGTTGCGTGTTCAAATCACGTCGGGGTCAGCCTTTTCGATACTTTTTCCTTTATTCCCATCATGACGGGAGCCCAACAACCTCGCGTTGGCCTTTGCTGCAGGTCCGGTATCATGGATCTGGGCTGATTGTGGAATTCCTGAGGATTAGTGCGTCTTCCAGATCGCTCAGCCCAGAGAGTCGGGCGGTCCTGCAGGCGAGAATGTCGCTGGGTCAGTTCAACACCCTGCGTATCATCTCCGCAGTGCTGGGCAGGATCTCAAGGAATGAAGCCCTTCCACGACGTGAATGAATCCAATCTGTAGTGAAGAGTAGGAGTTCAGCCCCCACAGAAAGGAGCCACCTATAATCGGCCGTGGACGAGGTGGCCGAGTGGTTAAGGCGATGGACTGCTAATCCATTGTGCTCTGCACGCGTGGGTTCGAATCCCATCCTCGTCGGGTTGCGGTTGTCGTTGCTTGCGTCTAGTTTTGTAAACAGTAAGAATTTCTCTTCTTACCTTTCGCATACCCTCATTCAATTTCCTTATCGCCACTTTCATTCTCTCCCACTAGCAGTCGCGGTTTTTGTACCTTCTACTACCTTTTCCAGGATAGGCTAAAGTTGGGGGGTGGGGGTGGGAAAGGACGTTTTTCATTAACTCGCCTACCGTAGAGCTGACCTGGCCAAGGAAAGAGACTCCAAACGTCTCGCCTGTAGGCGCCGTGGCTTAGTTGGTTAAAGCGCCTGTCTAGTAAACAGGAGATCCTGGGTTCGAATCCCAGCGGTGCCTAGAGGTGGGTTCTTGTGTGTCTTTTGCTTAGACACTGCGAAAGAGGAGTCGCTGAGCTTTCTGAAATCCAGCTTATAAAATTTCCTTCATTTCCATCCTCTCTCCGGGAACCAAGCAGGCTGATTTGTTGGTGTTCCTGAACACTGTGTACACGTTGTTAGTGTAAATCTCTTTATTTGTGCCTGGGCCTGCTGCCAAGCGCTAAAGTCACATTATCTGTGCTTGTTAGTGTTGTGCCTTGGCCATTACTTCCTGAAATGGTTGGTGATTTAGTCTTCGTATCTTGTTCATTTCTCCCAAAGGAATCGTACCCATTTTTAAACTTTTCTAGTTAGGACTCATCAGTAATGCGAGTTCTACACTGTGTTATGTGTCACCGCACTACGCAGCCGGCCGGTTAGCTCAGTTGGTTAGAGCGTGGTGCTAATAACGCCAAGGTCGCGGGTTCGATCCCCGTACGGGCCAAGTGGCAATTTTCTTAATGCTCTCACTGAGTAACTTTTTGTTGTTGGGCAAAGCTTGTGGAAGGTTTCCAGCACCAAAACTCTTCACATACAAAAGAGAAACGTTTTGAGTCACAGTCTAAAGTGCTAGTGTTTTCAGGAAGAGGAGGAAGTTTCAATGAAACTGGAGTTCCTTCTGGGTTCTCTTTCTAAATCTCCTGACCATAACATGGTTGGTGGCTGCTAGAACTTAACTATGTGAACTGTAAACAGAAAGGTGCCAGAAGTTGGAACAAAGATCGTCTCAAACCATACATGTGGCACTGATCAGTGCAGTGTGGGAAATGGGGTCAGGAAAGGGGCTCATCAGGTTTTCCTGTCTTTCTCCAGACAAGATGTCCAATTCATCCAGTCCCTGGCTGTCTACGTTAGGATCTGAGAAGACAATCCCTTCCCTTTCTGTTCTGGAGCACCATGTTTCTGTTTCTGTTTTTATTGGATCTCTGGGCATACCTCTGTCCTGCAGCTCCCCTCGGACCTGCTGTCTAAGAGCAGGAACCACATCCTTCCTAAATAGCCTGGGACTCCCACCTTACTCCCAGCACCAGCCCCAAGGGAGCTCCACGAAAAAGGCTGACCCTCATCCCCATTTCTTTGGTTCATCAATCCCTGTAACGCCACACAGACACAGCCTCAGCCGTAGCAGCAGCAGCACTTTAATTCCACAAAAACTCAGAAAGCCAAAACTGATTAGAACACTCCGTAACCGGTGGGCTTCACACCCAGTGACAATTCTACTTGAGCCCTGAGAGGAGTGAGATCCGGCCCAACTCACCACCTCTACCATGCAGTCCATTCTTTCTAGCTCCAGCCTGGTTCTGGCTGAAATAGGATGGTGGGGGGCCAGCGGGCAGAAGCAGGAGGTTATCCATCTGCAGGTGTGCATTCTTGTCTGCATGGTGTGTGGCCAAGGGCCACTCAAGTTCCCGTACCTCCTGGCACCTAGATGTGGCCACTGGAGTTAGAATGGCAACAGTGCGGGCTGGGGCATGTTTCTCCTTTCTTGATCACATACGGCAGTCATGTCTCCGAAGCCCAGGCCGGAAGCCCTGAGTTCCCAGGTACGGTGCTCTAGCTAGGGGAGAACAAGGTAGCTACAGATGGCTAACTGAATAGGAGCTGAGCATTATCCCCCTCCCACCAGGAAAGCCTTTAGAACTTTCCCAGATACACCTGCATAAGGACGCTGGCCTACTAAACGTGTCTCAAAGAGCCTCCAGTATATTGGTCTCCCCACCAGAGCTCCTCGAAGAGTCCTCAGGATCCTGCTGGGCCCTGGCTTGGCCTCTCTCATCCTCACGGTCACTTGCACAGAGCCTCCAACACCTCCAGGGTGCGTCTGATATCCCGGACTTGGCGCGCCAGCCCCTGCACGGGCTGCAGAGCCCTCTCCAGCTCCTCGCAGCGCGCCAGCAGGGTGTACATTCCCTTGATGCTCATGTCCACCGCTTCGCCTAGGGAGTCCACGGCGTCGCGGTAGGTCTGGATGCAGCCCACGCTCAGTGCTGTCAGCTCCTGCACCGCGCCACCCAGCCCCCGAAGCAAACGGTCTACCCTGCCCCCCAGCTCCCGACTCAGCCGCTCCAGGTCCCGCAGCACATCGGGGTCGATGGGGGGAATGGCCGGAATGGAAGAGGGCGCTGAACAGGGCGGAGCAGGGGCAGGGGGCGGGGCTTGAGAGGTGCCGCTCAGACGGATCTTGAGTTGCAGGTTGTTGGCGACAAAGTGGGTGAGGTCGCCATGGCGGCTCACCGTGCCCTCGAGCTCCAGGGGGCTGGAGATGGTGGCGCGACGCCCGCCCCCCGAGCCAGATTCCGCACCCACTGCGGACCCGGAGCCGCCGCACGCCCCGCTCAGCCCGTCCAGGCTGCGGCTGTCCTGAAGGCGGCTGGGGAACGATCTGCCAGCCCTGCGGGCCGCCCCCTCGTCCTCCTCCTCTTCCTGCTCAACATCCATCCCGCCGCCTCCCCGGCTCCCTCGACGGCAGACCCTTTCGGATGCAGGCTCGTCCTCGGGCGGCTCAGGGTCCTTGCGTAGGGAAGACCCGTGCAGGTCGTGCTCGGGACCTGGCGCCCCCCGGCGGCTCCCCGGTGCACACGGCGGCACTGCGCGGCCGGGCTCGTTCTCCGGAGCCTCCGGTTCCGGCCATTGGACGACGCTGCAGCTCAAAGTCTTCGGGGACTCCCTGGGGTGGCGGCTCGAGCCTCCAACGTTTTCGGCCTCTTCCTCTCCCGACACCCGGAAGCCTGAGGACGGCTCAGAGGGTGCTCGGCCCGGCCCGCCGCCGAAGATCGCGGTCTGCTGTCCCCCCAGAGGCAGAAGGTCTGCCTCGGGCCCAGGCCGCCCCCGGGACGACTCCATACTGCAACTGGGGGCAGGAACCGCCGGCTCCTGAGGCATTGGCGGCGCCTTTAAGGGGCGTTGGTAGAGGTGCGCGGATGGGCTGCGGGCTGACAATGGTAAGGACGGGAACAGCACTCTGATTGGTCACGGTGACCAGGAAGTCCCGGAAGAAGAGCTGTTATTAAACAGCCGGACACAAGTGAGAGCCAGCGGGATGGAGATAAGGAGGTGACAGCTGCTCTCATCGCCCCGCCCCTTCAAAAAGTTGAGGGGGCGGATCTTAAAGAAAAAGGTCCTGAAATTCCGGAGTCCTCTAGGGGCGGGGCTCAGACGCTTTCCGCCCACAACGGTCACGCCCACAGTTGTTGCTTAGCAACCACACCAAGTAGGGATCAGATTTGGGGTTCTTAAGAGAGGTTTTTGGGATGGAAATAGTATATTGTGCTTGGATGATCGGGATTGAACCGCACCTAGTTGATCGGGAAGGATGAAAACAATTCTCAGAAGAACGTGAATGGTTCGTAAGGTCATCCTCGGCTCACAGACCCAGCAGATGAACTATCCGGAGTGACTAGCCGTGAACAGCGAAGCGAATTTAAGGACTTTCCTGGCCTTTTGCCACTTTGTTCTTTCTCCTGCCCACTCCACGTTTTAGCCTCTTCCCTTGGAGGATGGCATGTGATTTTGCCACTAGGTAAAATAGTCAGTAAGTGAATGTCCCTACGTGAAGGTCAGGTCCCTGGTACCATTCTGATCTCATCTCTTCCTTCTCTTCCCCTTGCTGGTCCTGCTGGAGCCACACAGGCCTCCTCCTCACTGTTCCTCTGACAGGACAGACATGCTCCCGCCTCAGGGATTTAGACTTTCTCTTTTTGGGGGGCGGGGCGAGGGGGAGGCTGAGTCTACCAAGAAAAATTTTCAACTTGGATATCCCTCCTTTCCTTCTCCCCTTTAGGTTATTATTCAAATGTTACCTGAAATTTTCAGTGAGGCCTCCCCTTACAACCTGTTTAAAATTGCACCGCTTTACCCAGCAATTCCCAGCCTTCCTGCCCTGCCTTTTCTC
>PVJD01012557.1:18801-39131 GCA_004026545.1 Mormoops blainvillei | reverse complement strand
TTTCTCCACACCCTGGCCAGCACTTGTTGTTTGCTTATTTGGTTATGATGGTCATTCTGTCTGGTGTGAAGTGGTATCTCATTGTGGTTTTAATTTGCATCTCTCTGATGGTTAGTGATGCTGAGCATCCTTTCATGTGCCTCTGGGCCCTGTGTATGTCCTCCTTGGAGAAGTGTCCATTCAGGTCCTCTGCCCATTTCTTAATTGGGATGTTTGTCTTCCCGGAGTTGTGTGAATTCTTCATATATTTTGGAGATCAAACCCTTGTCTGAGGTATCATTGCCAAATATATTTTCCCATGTTTGGTTCCCTTTTCACTTTGTTGATGTTTTCTTTAGCTGTGCAGTAGCCTCTTATTTTGATGAAGTCCCATTTGTTTATGCTATCCTTTATATCCCTTGCTCTAGGATACATATCGGTGAAAATATTACTGTGCAGACTATCTGAGATTTTTCTGCCTAAATTCTACTATAAGACTTTTATGCTGTCACTACTTATATTTAAGTCTTTTATACATCTTGAGTTGATTTTTGTGTGTGGTCTAAGTTGGTGGTAAAGTTTCATTTTTTTCCATGTAGATGTGCAAGTTTCCCATTACCATTTGTTTAAGAGGCTATTTTTACTCCATTTTATGCTTCTGCCCTCTTTGTCAAATATTAATTGTCCATAGAGATGTGTGTTTATTTCTGGGCTCTATTCTGTTCCATTGTTCTATGTGTCTATTTTTATGGCAGTACTGGACTGTTTTGATTACAGCAACCTTATAATATAGTTTGATATAAGGCACTGTGATCCCTCCTGCTTTGTTCTTTTTTCTCAGAATTTCTGAAATTATTCAATGTCAGTTATGATTCCATATAGATTTTTGAAATGTTTATTCTATATCTGTGAAATATGTCATGGATAATTTAATAGTGATTGCATTGAATCTATAAATTCCTTTGGTAGTATGAACATTTTGATTGTGGTAATTTTTATAATCCATGAACATGGAATAAGTTTACATTTATTTCTGTCTTCCTTAGTTTCTTTCTTCAGGGCTGTGTAGTTTTCTGAGTACAAGTCTTTTACCTCCTTGGTTAAGTTTATTCCCAGGTACTTCTGTTGTTTCTATAGAAAATGGAAGTTTTTCCCTGATTTCTGATTCTAATATTTTATTTGTGGTGTTCAAAAATGCTTTTGATTTCAGAATATTGACCTTGTATCCCTCTGTGTTGCCATATTCACTTATTAGGTCGAGTAGTTTTTTGGTGGAATCTCTAGGGTTTTCTATGTACACTATCATGTCATCTACAGACAATGACAGTTTTACATCCTTCTTTCCAATTTTGGTGCCTTTTGTTTCCTTTTCTTGCCTTATGGCTGTGGCTAGGACTTCTAATACTATGTTGAATAGAAGTGGTGAAAGCGGACATCCTTGTCTACTTCCCAGTCTAGAGGGAAAGCTTTTAGTTTTTGCCCATTCAGTATAATATTGAATGTAGGTTTCTCATATATAGCCTTTATTATGTTGAGGTATGCCCCCTTTATCCTCACTTTGCTGAGTGTTTTTATCATAAATGGGTGCTGTACCTTATGAACAGCTTTTCCCACATCTATTGATATGATCTTGTGATTTTTGTCTTTCCTTTTGTTTATGTGATGTATTCCATTTATTGATTTGCAAATATTGTACCATGTTTGCATCCCTGGGATGATCCCACTGGATCATGGTGAATGATTTTTTAAATGTATTTCTGGATGTAGTTTGCAAATAATTTGTTGAGGATTTTCACATGTATTTCATCAGCAATATTGTACTGTAGCTTTCTGTCTTTGTTCTGTCTTTATCTGGTTTTGGGATTAGGATCTTGCTGGCCTTCTAACAAGAGTTAGAGAGTCTTCCCTCTTCTTGGACTTTTTGGAATAGTCTCAGAAGGACAGGGGTTAGCTCTTCCTGAAATGTTTGATAATATACTCCTGTGAAACCCTTTGGTCCAGGGCTCTTGTGTTCCAGGTGATTTTGATTACTGCTTCAATTTCACCAGCTGTTATCACTCTGTGCAAGCTTTCTGATTCTCCTTGATTCAGTGTTGGAAGATTATATTTTAGTAGAAATTTGTCCATTTCATCTAGTTTTAAAATTTCCTGGCATGTAGTTGTTTGTAGTAATTCCTTAAAATCCTTTGTATTTCTGTGATAGCAGTTGTAATTTCTCCTCTTTCATTTCTGATTTTATTTATTTGGTCCTCTTCCTTTTTTTCTTGATGAGCCTACTTAAGGGCTTGTCCATTTTGTTTATATTTTCAAAGAACCGGCTCCTGGCTTTACTGATCCTTTGAATTGCTATTTTACTCTATGCCATTCAATTCTGCTCTGATCTTGATTATTTCCTTCCTTCTTCTCGCTCCAAGGTTTGTTTGTTATTGTTTCTCTTGTTCTTTGAGATGTTGTGTTAGGTTGTTTATTTGAAATAATTCTATCTTTTTCAGGTAGGCCTGTATTGCGATGAAATTCCCTCTCAGGGTTGCCTTCTCTTTGTCCCATAGGTTTTGAACTGTTGTATGTTCATTTTTATTTGTTTCCAGAAACTTTTGGATTTTATCTTTAATCTCATCATTGACCCATTCCTTGTTTAATAGCATCCTATTCAGTCTCCATGAGTTTGAGTGTTTTTGTGTTTTTTTCCTTGAGGTTGGTTTCGAGTTTTAAGCTCTTGTGGTTTGAGAAAATGCTTCAGAAGGATTTCAATTTTCTTGAATTGGTTGAGGCTCGTTTTGTGTCCTCTCATGTGGTCTATCTTTGAAAGTATTCCATGTGCATTTGAAAGAATGTGTAGCTTGCTTCTTTGGGATGGAAGGTTCTATATATGTATGTATTTGTGTTCCTCTCTCTCTCACTCTTTTTTCCCTCTTCTTGTAGCAGTCCTTTTAGCATCTCTTGCAGTGCTGGTTTGTAGAGGTGTACTTTTTAGCCTTCTTTTGTCTGGGAAACTCCTTATTTCACCTTCCATTTTAATTGAGAGCCTTGCTGGGTAAAGTAGTCTTGGTTGCAGGCATTTGCTTTTCATTACTCAGAATACTTCTTGCCATTCCCTTCTGGCTCATATTGTTCCCGTGGAGAAGTCAGCTGCTAGCCTTTTTCGGGCTCCCTTACTTCTTCTTCCTCCCTTGCTGCCTTTAAGATTGTCTGTTAGTCCTCGATATCTGCCAGTTTAGAATGATGTGTTTTGGAGTGGGTCTCTTTGGGTTCCTCTTGATTGGGACCCTCTGTGTTTCCTGGAATTATACAACGTTTTTCTCCTCAAATTACGGAATTTTTCCATCACTACTTTTTCAAACAGGTTTTCTATCCCTTGCTCCTCTTCTCCTTCTTGTATTCCTATTATACAGACCTTATTATGTTTCATGTTGTCCTGAATTTCACTTAACCCCTCTCCATTCTTTTTGAGCCTTTTTTTCATTTTCTTGCTTTTTCTGAGAGTTTTTTCTACCTTGTCCTCCAGCTCACTGATTTGATCATCTGCTTCATCTTGCCTGCTTTTGATTCCCTCTACTGTGTCCTTCAACTCAGAAATTATATTCTTCATTTGCTCTTGGTTCTTTTTGATAGTTTCCATGTCTTTTTTCATGCTGATATAGTTTGCAGTAAGTTATTCATAGTTTCCCTGTACTTTTTGGTATTTCTCACAGAGCTCATTGAGTTCTTTGAGCTTCCTTATAGCCATTGTTTTGAACTGAATATCTGATAGTTTACTTGCCTCTATTTCATTTAGTAGTCTTACTGAGGACTCCTTCTTTCCTTTCCATTGGGGATTGTTTCTTTGTCTTCCCGTTATTTGGTTACCAGAGCAATACCACAAAGCCCAGGAAACAAGCCCTCAACTGCAGAAATAAACCCCCGCCCCTGCTATCCCACTATCAACAGTAAATGAACCAGTATAAATACAGCTGTAAAGAGATTGTACTATTATATTAAAGGAGAGAGATAAACTATAGTATAAAAGCTAGTGACTTAATATGCACCATCTTGATTGACAAAAAATGAATGTTAAAATCTATGTAGTAAAGAAAACATCACATATCACAGAGAAGAACACAGTGGATTTTGTCTTGGTAGCCTTTAGTATATAGTGCTGGGTTGTTTTTTTTTCTTTTTTTCTTTTCTGTATCCACATCTAGTGAAGTGAGATGTTCTCCCTGTCTGATCTTAGGCAGTCTGTTCGAGACTTCCAGGGATCTACTGTCTGTGGTTGTCTCCTTCCATTGATAATCTAGTCACTCTGTGTTCAGCAGTCAGGCTTTAACACCATAGGGCAGGGCGGAATCCCTCCTGGGTTTGGGGCTAATGTTTCTCCTCAGGCTGCTGCTGCTCTGAGGTGAGTGGTCTGTGTGAGCTGGTTGGCTGCTGCCTTATGGCAGATGATTAGGCACCAGGATGCCAGAGGCTACCCTCTCAGTTCTTTCCCTATAAACTCTTTCCCTATGCACCTCTAGTCCACTCTGCCCCCTGCCCCCTGTTGCAGAGATCTACCATCTGTGGCTGCCACGCTGCACTCAGCAGTCAGGCTTAAGCACCACAGGGCCAGGGCAGAGGCTGTCCTGGGGGCAGGGCTGTTGTTTCCTCTCAGGCTGCCGCAGCTCAGGGGAGTGGTCTGCCTGAGGAAGGTGGCCGCTGTTGCGTGAGGGATGACTCAGCACTGGTATCCCAATGGGTGCTTTCTCAGTCCCGCCCCCCAAAGCCTCCATCCCCAGTCTCTCCTCAGGCATCTCTAACCCACTCTGACCCTACCTTTGCCGGAGCCTAAGGTAAGGGGCTACAGATGAAAATTTATGCATTGGCCCTTTAATCAGCTCTTTCAGTCTCCAGCCACCCATCTCTGGTAGAAAGCAGCCCTGCCACTTTTTTGCAGCTGGCTGTTATCTGTGTACTTTTTGGGCTCTCGTGCTATAGGGGATTCCCGCTTATGGTTTAGACCCTGCTCTTCTCAGGGGGATCCAACTTTCCACTGAAATATCCCTCTGGCATTGCCACCTGAGGGTGCCCAGCCAGGCTCCTTACATCTCTGCAGCAGTTCTTACCCATCAGGTTGTGCTGAACTGATTCTTCTGTCCGTCCAAGGTTACAAGGCTTCTCTCTTTCTATTGTTCAGTTGTTTGTTCTGGGTGATTTTGCCACAATTTACTTTTAATTCCAGATTGGTCCTGGGAGAAGGTCAGTGTGACTTCCATTCACTCCTCTCCTGTCTTGATCCTCCGTTCTAATTTCTTAACCTATATTTTTTTAAGCCCCTAACATTTTATATTATAATATATGAAGGCTGTACATTTCACTGCAATCAATTTTATCTGAAATTCACATGTTCTGATATAAAATATCATCATATTCAATTCTATGTATGTTTTAATTTTCATCATAACTGTGACAAGCACTATGGAGACACATTTTTAACACAGTGCCAGTCAAGGGATGTTGAAATTTTAAAGACATTGGTCATGAAAAGACCCATTGAAAGGTAGTAGTTGAGTAAACACCTCAATTTGAGGCAGCTAGTCATGTGAATGTCTATGGAAAGATCATTCTAAGCAGAGGGAACAGATTATACAGAAGCCCTGAGATGGGAACATGAGGTTATATCAATTAAGGCAAAAGTTGATGTTGGCTAGGACCAACACAGTAGCAAAGGAAGTGTTGAGAAGTGGTTGAATACTGGGCTCTTTTAAAATTAGAGTTAATGAGATTTTATGATAAAACCAAAGGTTGGTCTGTGAAAGACTGAAGTCAAAGAAGACACTAAGATGTTTAACTTGGGCAACTGGAAAGAAATAATTGCCACATACTGATATAGTAAAGACTGCAAGAATCAAGTTTGAGAGAATATTGGAAGCATTTTGCTTGGGGAAGGTTAAGTTTTAGATGCATATTAAGGTGTCTAATTATACAAAAGAGACTAGTGCAGGGGAGAGGTGTAGGCAAAGAAAATAAATTTTGGAGACATAAAAATAGAACTCATGCTTAAAACCGTGATACCAAATAAGATAAACAAGGGAACAAGGTGATAGAGATTAGATTTATTGTTTCCTATTGCTGCTGTAACATATTACCACAATCTTGGTGGCCTAAAATAACATAAATTAGTTCTCTTGTAGTTTTGGAAGTCAAAGCCTAAAATAAGTCCTATAGGTCTAAAATGAGAGTGTCAGCAAGGATGATTCTTTCTAGAGGCTCCAAAGGAGAATCTCTCTCTTGCCTCTTCCAACCTCTAGAGGCTGTCTGGGTATCCCTTGGCAATAAGCCATATCGCTCTCATCTCTTCCTCCATCTTCACATTGTATTGGGTTGGACAACAAGTCTGTATGACTTTTGCTGTAAAATAAAAGACTCATTTTTCATTTCCACTAACTACTTTATTGATTTGGATATTTTGAGAATGTCAGCTATCTCCTGTGTGGGATAACATTGATTGTTCTCAATTAATGTCTTGATTTGATTGCTATCAGCTCTAACTGGTCTATCCAACTGTGGAGCATCATCCATTGAGAAATCTCCAACATAAAACTTCACAAACCACTTCTGATATGTTTGATCAGTACCTTCTTCATATACTGCACAAATCTTTTAAAAAAGATTTTATTGTATTTTTTCCATTACCATTTAGACCCTTTATATCCCCCTCCTCCCCACAATCACTACACACTGTTGTCCATACTCATGAGTCCTTTCTCTATTTTGTTCAATCCCTCCCCTTCCTACCCTCTGCCCTTAGCTGTCATCCTGCTCTCTATGAGTCTGTCTCTATTTTGCTTGCTAGTTCAGTTTGCTCATTATATTCCATGTATGAGTGAAATCATACCACAATTGTCTTTCTCTGACTAGCATATTTCACTTAGCATAATATTCTCCAGGTCACATCTATGTAGTCACAAAGGGTATTTTTTCTTCTTTTTTGTGGCCAAGTAGTATCCCATTGTGTAAATGTCCCATGGTGATTTTATCTACTCATCTACTGATGGAAACTTGGGCTACTTCCAAATATTGGTGATTGTAAATATTGATGCAATCAACATAGGGGTGCTTATGTTCTTTTGGATTAGGGTTTTGGGTTCTTTCCAATATATTTCCAGAAGTGAGATCACTGAGTCAAAAGGCAGATCCATTTTTAATTTTTTGAGGTATCTCCATAGTACTTTCCACAATGGCTGCACCCATTTGCATTCCCACCAAAAGTGCAAAATGGTTCCTCTTTCTCTACATCCTTGCCAATTTCAACAGGGTTTGTCATTATTTTATTTATTCAATTTTTGATACAATATCTACACACTTTTTTACTCACAATTATTTTATATTTATAGTTCTTTCTTACATGATAATGTTCTTTCATCCCGTAGAAACGGCTTTATTTTATTTCAATCCTGATTTTTTGTTTTTTCTAAAATGTGCTGAAATAAGTGTTTCCAAATATTTTTTCTGCATAAAATTTATTGTATTAATGAATCTGAAGATGAGCATCTTTCATGAATTCTGAAAACTCCTGAGCCTTTATCTCTTCACATGTTTCTTCTTTATTTTCTCATTATATTCTTCTGGTCCTCTGATTATATTTATATCAGTCTAATAACAATTATAAGACTTTTATCACTCTATTCTTCAATGCCTCCTTCATGTTACTGATGTATGGTGTTTCTGTAATGACTTTTATATAATTTCCTCAATTATATCATTATAAAATATGGAAGCAATCCTTCCAATATCACCAATCTCTGTGGAGATTATTGTCTTTTTAATACGACTAATGGTGCCTTATTTATCTATGTGTTTTATAATTCAT
Source organism: Mormoops blainvillei (assembly GCA_004026545.1). NCBI lineage: Eukaryota > Metazoa > Chordata > Mammalia > Chiroptera > Mormoopidae > Mormoops > Mormoops blainvillei. Next base: position 31,324 of record PVJD01012557.1, on the reverse strand, counting down.
GTGTTTGTATGTGAAGGAGTAGTATAATACAGGTACCTTGGAAGTTTACCTGTAGAAGTACTTGCACATACATTTATTCAGAGAGATTGATGACCAGTAATTCCTTCCGCCAGATGTTAAACCAGGAAAAGTTTAAAATCTTGTCTTGTGATCCTTGGACCATGCAGGTGATCTGCTCTGAGATGAAAACATTTATGAGAAACTGCTTGTGGTTTTAGGGAGAATTTTTTTCCTCCTCCCTCAGGAGAGTGGAGAAATTAGATGATATTTTTTTGCTTTTTGCAGGCTTGTGTTTTTCCCTATTTTTATATTTTCAGTTTGAATCTAGCACTTAAGAAAGTATACCTATATGCAAGTCTCCATTCTTATTTCATTATATGTATGAGTGCAAGATATTATCTTGTGTCACTCAGGAAGTCATCAGAACAATACATTATATGCACAGGATCATCATATGTCTAAGAGAAACTCTATGTTATGCTCTTATCTCCATGTTATCATTTCTATTTAATTTGTCTTATCAGGCTTTCCTCTCTTTGATATTTCGACTAGTGAATATATATATAGTGTGCGTGTGCAATAGCAAATAATGGAGTAATATATCATATATAGACATATATACATTTAACAATATATTCAGAATTCTTGACAGCCTAGAGCCAGGATGTATGTCAAAATAACCCATTTAATATTTTGTGGTATGTAAATTCATCAATATTTTACTTAAAAATAATGCATGTATGCATAATATATAGTTACACCCAATCAGGGCAACTAGTACCTGCGGTGGGTTTCCACTTGCAAACCTAAGAAAGTTGACAAAATATATAAGAAAAAAATCTAAGATATTAAAAATAGTTCATTAAAGACTATGATCACTGTATGAAAGGAAACAAAAAGGGTGATCCCTTTTGCTTTCTGCCTTGGGGTGTTTTTTCAGACTTTGAGGCAGTGAAAGGAAATCCAAATAATACATGACAATCTCACTGATTGAGGAGAAACTTATTGGTATACAAGAATCCTATTCAAAGTGGGTTTTATGTAAGACTCTTGGACAAGAGGGAGATAGGTATATATTAATCTTTAGAAATCTGCATTAAATCTTCCTTGCTTTTTGCAAACAAATATGTATCTGTGCAAATATGAAATAAAATTCCCTGAAGCTTGCATCTATGTTTATGGGTGTGATTAATCTGAATTTTTATTCCATATATTGTCTATAAATTTTTATTATTTAAAAGCTGTAATTCATAAAATGTTTCAGAGTATCCTCTTTTAATCTCACATTCAGTGTTAATGGTATTAAAGAATATGCATGAAATTGAATTTTTGAATGACCAATAGAACTTATCTGGACATATATCTAGACTTAATGCTAATTTTATGTCAATATTTGAAATTAATTTTGTAATTTTTATACTTGGTAGGGAATTCCTATTTTAAGATATAGTTTAGGTAAATTCAAGTTTGTGGAATGAAGTGTAAAATTATTTGTATATGACCACCACTTAATTTCTGCTACATCAGCATTTACGACCACTTTTTATTCTTCATGATTTTAAACCTGTTTATTACCAATTTTGATCAATAATTCCATTGGTATGTCTATTTATTTTGTATTTATAAAGATTCAAGTCTGTTTTCTCTCCTTTTTCCCTCTTATATCACATTAATTTCAGATTTCCTATTTTTAAAACTTTTTTCTTCTAAATTTTGGGCTTATTCTGTTTGCTTTTTCTAACTTCACAAATTAGATATTCAGCTCTGGTATTTGGCCTTTTTTTCTTACTTATAAAAATATATAAGTCTGTACATTTCTTATTAATGTTAGCATTAGCTGCATTCCATCTTTTAGTATTGTGTTTTCATTGACTTTTAATTAGCTTATAATTTCATTACTATTTCTACTTCGACATATTATTTTTATAGAATCATCTTTTAATGTTTTAATTTGCAGTTTTATTATTTAAGGTTTTGTTATTTTAAGGTTTTTACAGTCAGTTTACAAAACTTCAACATTTTAAATAAAATCATTTCATAATTTCTCTTGCTGAGAAATGCAATCTTATTCACATATTTTGACTCCAGTTTTCATGATTTATCTTCTTTCTTATAGAGAACTTTCATTATTTTTATTATGTTAATACTATAAATTTATAGTTAGTATTTTTAATTTTTAAAGATTTTATTTATTTATTTTTAGAGAAGGGAAGGGAGGGAGAAAAAGGCGGAGAGAAACATCAATGCGTAGTTGCTTCTTGTACGCCCCCAACTGGTGACCTGGCCTATGACCCAGGCATGTGCCCTGACTGGGGATCAAACCAGTGACCCTTCATTTCACAGGTTGGTGCTCAACCCAATGAGTCATACCTGCCAGGGCTATACAGTTAGTGTTTTTAAATTTATCTCCATTTTCACAATGTTTTTAACATTCATTATTTCTTTTTACACAGATTAAGGTATATACGCCATATATACCATATATACCTTAGTCTGGAATTATTTCTATATGGCCTCAATTAATTGTATTAAATTTTCTTTTGTGATTGCCTGTTGACAGTAAACACTTTCATTCATTGTCAGAAAATATATTTGCCATCTTTTATTGGAATTATTTTTTGAATATTTATAATTCTGACAGTAATGTTTTCCTATCTCCTTGAAGACATCATTCCACTACCTTCTGGTTCCATAGTGGTTTTACTAAGTTATCTGTAAACAGACATATGCTATTAAACCAGATCTCGTAAATAAACATAAAAATAAACTATATCTAGTGGTTTATAATGTTTTATAACTTTCATGGCTTTAATTCTAGCTAGAAATATGAAAACCCGGAAAATGGTATTGGGAAAGTATGTGCAAAACAAGATTTTTTTTAGATGAATTGTTTCATTTCATTCATGCTAAATTTTTTAGTCTAGGTTTTTCTTTTTTTATTTGCTCCCTCTCCTGCTCTTTTTCCACTTGTATTACCTTTCACTGAATTCTTCTCCACTAACCCGTGTAAACCCCATGGTGTGTAGCTTTCAGTACTTTTCTCCAACTATTTATAATCATAAAAAAGTTACATTGTATATGTATATGTACATACTAATGCTGACATACATGTATATGGGAAAGCAGCCCTGTTTTGTTTGCTTAAAAAATGAATTGTATTATAAAAATTTCTTTAAATTTTACATTTTCTTCCAATAATATTTTGGAAAAATAACACTAAATTAATGTAAAGAAAAATATGTATGCATAATTCATTCAACAATTTCTTTATAATGACCATTAAATATTTCCAGTAATTTACTCTTAGCAAGAGGAGGTTATAAATATCCTTTAAAGTAAAAGCAAACAAACAAACAAAAACACAATAAGTAGAGGTGTTGATTTTTAATATTCCAACTAGGAATAGGGACCCTGAGTTTAGAGAACCTTAAACAAATAGTGATTTTTGTGAACATCTCTCCTCTTTGCTAAACGACAGTTCTATGCTATTTAGTTACTTGATCACATAACAACGGAGAGCTGTATTGCACTCTATTGTGCTAATTAAACACCAACTGAGTGAAAGAACATATATTCATATACACATAGTGCATGGACACAGACAATAATGTGGCAAATTCTAGGGTGGGGAGGGAACTAGATGGAGGGGGGAAAGAGAGGGAAAATGGGGGACATCTGTAATAGTGTTAGCAATAAAAAAGAAGGTACTGATGATCCCTAAAAGCAGGATAGCATTTCTTCTTAATTCCCCTCCCCTCCCTGCACTTTTCCTCATAATTCTGTCTCTCCTCAGTCCTAGATCTATCACAAATATCTAAGTCACTTGATTAAAATGAAGATTCCAGGGATCCTACTGAGTCAAAGAGTGGACATGAGGCTCAAGCACCTGCTTTTACCACAAACCCTGCAAAGTGGATACAGCTTTAACATATACCCCAAGGATTTCTCAAGAGAAAACAATTGAAGGGGTTCATGGGACAGGAATGGTGAAATAGAACCACTTAAAAGGATTCACTGCTTTGATCATAAATCACTCTGGTGCCAACAAAAATGAACTAAAACAAAAAATATCATAAATATCATAAATATCAAAAAATATCACTTCTATCAAACACCATGCTGGAGCCCATGGGAGGATTTCATCTTTATTCAGTGTTCCCATGATGACACTTTGGGCTGTTCCTTGTGCTGTGGATTCTTTAAAAGCACCTTCTCTGAATGACATATGTCCCAAACTCCATGAACTCTGCAGAAGTGATCCACATCTCTTTGAAACTGCTCAGAGAGGTCATGATGGATGCACCTATCCATGCAGAGAAACACCTATCAGGAGAAGCTGTGATCTTGATGGGAGTTCCTCTGGAAGCCAGCTGTTCCAATTCTTTCATAAGTCTTTCCTCAAACCCAGGGAAGAGAGTAGAGCCTCCAGACAGTACAATTTCTGCAAAGAGATTCTTCTGGATGTCTTTGTCACACTTCATAATGCTGCTGGTAACCATATTTGGGAGTCCAGGGCTGTGGATGCCCAGCTGGTGAGGTGTGAAAAGGATCTCAGGCACCTGATACAACTGGTCCCCAATGTAGAAGACATTCCCATCTGGCAGTTGGTATTTTCTCAGGACTTCCTCTGGCCTTTTATACTGCTCTTTCTCTGGATCCAGGGCCACATAGCACAGCTTCTCTTTGATGTCATTAACTAAGTCCTTGTTGAGTATGTAAGGGAAAGTATTCCCACTAGCAAGGAGTAGCTGGGTGAGGTGCTCTGTATGGTCCATGCCTGCCACATGGAGCTTGGTAACAGCATGAGATAGGGAGTAACCCTCGAAGATGGGGACAGTGCAAGTGACTCCTTCCCCACTGTCCACCACAAGGCCCGTGACAGAGGCAGAGGCATAGAGTGCTGCTACTGCATGATTGGACAGGTAGAAGGCAGGTACATTGAAGGTCTCAAACATTACTTCTGCCATCTTCTCTCGAGTCTTTTTTGGGTTCAAGGAGGGTTCAGTCATGAGTACAGGCTGTTGACAGGATTTTACTCCCAGTTCCCGCTCAAACAGATATTTCCAAAGATTCTCCATGTCATCCCACCCCGTTATCAGTCCACGCTCAATGGGGTAGTGCAAATGAAAAGCCTCATACTTATATAGGGCATTTTCTCCCACAACATACTTTTTCTGGTAGAGTTTTGATAAAGGCGTGTTACATCGAGGATACCCCACAACAGAACTCATGATGTGACGGGGTACAGTCTCCCCAGACAGGCCTGCTTTACAGAGTCCAGAGCCATTGTCAAAAATTACAGCTGGGATATCTAATATGTATGGGTTAAACATGTCCACAGAATGTTCTTCTGAACTTCACCAAAATAAGGGAAACTGGGTCACTGGGTGAAATAATAGGCACCTCTGGAAGTTGTGAAGCCACAGGATTCCAAAGTTCTCAGGTTGTCTCTCAGGTGAAGCTAGCAGGCTGTCCCCAGTACCCCAGAACATCCCATCCTCAACCCATGAATCTTGTTTTAAGGTAGCCCACAGACTCCTGTAGGTATTTCACTGATGATTATCCCTATGTAATAATGTAGTCAAGGCAACAGTTGTCCTGGAGACCATCAGAGGGATTTCAAGGGGTGGGGTCTCTGAGTTGCTGAGATATCTGTACTACTAGTGAAACAGAGGTAGGCAAACCATATCTACGGACAACTTTGATAACTCTGTAAACCTGAAGCAAAGGTCTAACCTTAGAACCAAGTGAGTAAGCCCAGCTGTGGGTTTAAAAGAAAAGAAACAAAAAAACAAACAAACAAACAAACAAAAACCCTGGCTTCTATGCTCAGCTGAACTGTTGTTTGTGGGATAATAAAAATATCCTTCCCTTTGCTATGGGGAGGAACTAAGCATGAGACAGGTTAAAATTAGAAATAAGATCCCCATAATCCAGTTCCAGAGGTACTTATATTTAGTTTCTTGTTTTTAACAGCATTATTGACATAAATTTCATACATAATACATTCACCCATTTATAGTGTACATTTCTCAGATTCAGTATATTCACTAATATGAGTAAACATCACAACAGTCAAGTTTACAACAGTTTATTTGCCTCAAAAAGAAACCTTCTTCTATAGCTGTCACCATTTTTAGACTGCGCTCTTATGAGCCCTAAATACCATTAATATATTTTTGTTTCTCTAGACCTATCTTCTCTACCTTTTTAATATAAATGGAACCATAATATGTGGACTTTTGTGGCTGCTTCATTCATTTAGCATATTAGCTTCAAGGTTCTTCCATTGTTTGGATGTAACACATTTTGTCTACAGTTTACCACTGTTCACATTATTTATTTATAATCTCTATTTATTTCTGTCAGGCTGGTAGCAATATCCCCTCTACTTGTTTAAACTTTTTAAAAGACACAGCTTTTGGTTTTATCGATTTATTATTTTTCTATTTTCTATTTCAATAATTTCTGAACTATTTTTTTTATGATTTCATTCTTTCTGCTTGCTTTAGTTTGCTCTTCTTTTTCCAGTGTGATAAGTTAAAAGGTTAGTATATAGATGAAATATTTCCTCTTTTTTGATGTAGATTGAGATGGTTCATTTTACTTGTCAACTTGGGTAAACTATTTTGCTCAGTTGTTTTGTCAAAAACTAGTCTAGCTGTTACCATGAAAGGATTTTGTAGGTGCTTTTAACATTTAAAATAGTTGACTTACATAAAGGAGGTTAACATCTATAATGTGGGTGAGCCTCATCCAATGAATTAGTTTTTCCTCTAGAGGAAAAACTATCCTGGAAAAGAAGGACTTCTGTCTCAAGACTGTAACACAGAAAACTTCCCTGAGTTTCCAGCCTACTGCCCTGCCCTATAGATTTGAGAATCAGGACTGTAACATCGTGGCAGTTTACTTTATGGGGCAACTTGACTAAGGGAAGCCCAGCTACCTTGTAAAACATAATTTCTGGGTAAATGAGCATGTATCTAGTAAAGATTAGTGCTGAATTGGTAGATTGAGTAAAGATCAGCCTCACCAATGCAATTAGGCATTACTCAAAATGTTGAAGCCCTTAATTATAGAACAAAAAGATAGGAAGGGAAAATTTACTCTCTGAAAATAAGAAATCTGAGACATTCATCTTCTCCCACCTTTGAAAGTCAGATATGGGCACTACTGCTTCTTGGTCCTTGAGATTAAAACCAGGAATTTCACCTTGGATTCCACTGGTTCTCAGGTATTTGAATGGACTGGAACTATACCATTAGCTTTTCTAAGCCTCCAAGTTACAGATGACAATTGATAGGACTTCTCAGTGACCTTAAATACATGAGCAAATCCCTCAAAATAAATCTCTGTCAATATCTCTATTTATCTATCTGTTTTCTTGGAGAACCTTGACTAATAAAAACATCAACTCATTTTTTCCCAGCTTTATCTGAGGAATAGTTAATATACAAAAAAATGCATATATTTAATATATACATTTTGATGAATTTGGTCACATGTATACACCTGTGATACCATCAACACAATTAAGTGAAATCATATTCATCACCTCCAGAAGATTTAGTGTCCTCTTTTTGCTTGTGTGTATGGCTATGTGGTATATGTATATGTGTGTGTAAAGAACACTTAACATGAGATATACCTTTTTAAACAAGTTTTTAAGTGCACAATATAGTATTGTTAACTATAGGCAATATGTTGTACAGAAGATCTCTAGAGCATATTCAGTTTGTAGTACTGTGATTTTATATACATTGAGCACCAACTTTCTTTTTATACTGTGCATAAGATTATAATAAATCACAGGTGAGGACAGCAAGCAAGAAAAAAAAAAACAGAAAAATATAAAATGGACAAAAAACAATTAAAAATGCAATAGACATCTTTTAATAACAAACTTACTTCAAATATAAATGGATTAATTATCCTATCAAAAGTGGGAAAATGGATAAAGAAGCAAGATCCAACCAAAAGAAATTGGCAAGAGTCTCAGTTTAGCTTTAAAGATACACATAGACAAAAAGTAAAGAAAGAAAAAAAGCATATTCCATCTAAATGGTGACCAAAAATAAAGCAGGAGATATAAATTTTTCATATAAATATATGAAAAAATAGAGTATAAGACAAAAATTATCATAAAATCATTACATAATGATGAAGTGTTAATTCATTAGAAATAATGGATTTCCCTATACACACATACACACAATTATACATACACACAATTTCAGAGCACCTAATTACATTAAGTAATCACTGGTATCCTGAGAACTGAAGGGCAAATTATAGAGCAATACAGTAATAGTAGGACATTTCATTATTCCACTATCAACAATGGGTATAATATCCAAACAGAAAGTCAGCAGGCAAATGGTGAACCTGAACAAGACTATGGAGGAAATGGCCCTAACAAACATATGAAAAACATTGCATTCAATAACAGCAGAATACACATTCTTGTCAAGCGCAAATGGAACATTCTTCAGGAGAGATCATATGTTAAGCCACAAAACAAATCTTAATAAATTTAACATTTAAATTACATCAAATCTTTTCTGACTACAGTGGTATAAAACCAGAAAGCAGGAGGAAAACTCGAAAATTTAAAAATATGTTGAAATTAAACAACAAGGCTATAGATTGTAAATGCACTCCCAAAATCATACATTGAAACTTAATACCCAATATGATGATATTTGGAGCAAGAGCCATTGGAATGTGATTAGGTCATGAGAGGGGAGCCCTCATGAACGGAATACTGCCCTTTTAAATAAGACTCCAGAAATCTCCCTTGCTCATTCTACCATGTGAGGTTACAATGGAAAGACACCCATATTATGAATGAGTAAGCAGTGCCCCGCCAGACACCAAACCTTCTGGTGCCTTTATCTTGGATGTCCCAACCTGAAGAACTATGAAAAATAAATGTTTGTTGTTTGTAAATAGTTCTAGCTATGGTGTATTTGTTATAGCAACCTTAACAGACTAAGATGAATGCATCCCTGAACACCAATGCATCAAGGAAGTAATCAAAAAAGAAATTTAAAAAATCATGAGACAATCAAAGATGAAAACACAACATACTAAAATAGATTCAGCAAAAACAGTATTAAAAGGGTGGTTTGTATCTACATTAATAAAGAAGTCCTTGAGGAAAACATAGGCAGGAAAATTTCAGATATCCCATGCAGCAATATTTTTGCCAATTTATCTCCTAGAGCAAGAGAAATAAAGGAAAAAATAAACAAATGGGACTACATCAAATTAAAAAGCTTGTGGACAGCCAAAGAAACCATCATCAAAATAAAAAGGGAATCAACCATATCGGAGAACATATTTGTCAGTGATACATTGGATAAGGGTTTGATCTCCAAAATACATAAAGAACTCGTCTGACTCAACACTGAGAAGACAAAAACCTAATTTAAAAATAGGCAGAGGACCTGAATAGACACTTCTTTAAGGAGGATGTACACAGGGCCCATGGGCATACGAAAAGATTCTCAACATCACTAGCCATCAGAGAGATGAAAGTTAAAACCACAATGAGTTATCTCACATTGGTCGGAATGACCATCATAAACAAATCAACGAACAAGTGCTGGCGAGGTTGTGGAAAAAAGGGAGACCTAGTGTAGAGTTGCTGGGAATGCAGACTGGTGTGGCCACTGAGGAAAACAGTATGGGATTTCCTCAAAAAACTAATAATGGAACTACCTTTTGACCCAGAGATTCCACTGCTGGGAATATACCCTAAGAATCCTGAAACACCAATTAAAAAGAGCGTATGCACCCCAATGTTCATAGTCACACCATTTACAATAGCAGAGTCCTGGAAACAGCCTAAGTTCCCATTAGTAAATGAGTCGATCTCAAAAAAATTAAAAACTGTGATACATCTACACAATGGAATACTACACAGCAGAAAGAAAGAAGGAGCTACTGCCCTTTGCAAAAGCATGGACAAAACTGGAGAGTATTATGCTAAGTGAAATAAGCCTAGAGTTGAAAGACAAATACCATATGATCTTACCTCTAAGTGGGACTTAATCAAGAAAACAAGCAAGTGAGCACAATAGAACCAGGGATATGGAAATCAAGAACAAATTGGCAGTGAGCAGAGAGAGGAGTGGGGACGGGCATAATGGAGGAGAGAAGGGGAAGAGGAGGCCTGGACTAGCCAACAAACATGTGTAAATGACCTAAGGACATGAACAATAGTGTGGGAATTTACTGTGGGAGTGTGGGCCACTCCCACAGAAGAGTGCAAAGACAGAAAAATTGGAACAACTATAATAGACTAACAAAAAATGATAAAAAATAGAGGGAAGATAGATCTCGAATAAATAACTTAACTTTACACTGCAAAGAACTATAAAAATAAGAAGAAACTAAACCCAAAGTTAGCAAGAAAATAAACATTAGAGCAGATGCAAATAAAATAAAGAATAGAAAAACAATAGAAAAGGTCAATAAAAATGAGTTGTTTTTGAAAAGATAAAAAAATGCAAACCTTTAGCTAGCTTAAATAAGAAAATTAGAAAAGACTCAAATAAATAAAATTTCTAATTAGAAATTTTAAAATTAGTAATTTTATTAAGAATTAAACAATTTTTTCATTATAAATTACTAAGTAAATATATTAATAAATTATTTAATAAACAATAAATTAAGAAGATAAATCACAAATAATGCAGCAGAAATACAAAGGTCTGAAGGGAATACAATGAAAAATTACTTGTCACCCTCCAGGCTGGTGTAGCTCAGTGGATTGAGTGCTGGCCTGTGAACCAAAGTGTCGCCAGTTTGATTCCCAGTCAGGGCATATGCCTGGGTTGCAGGCCAGGTCCCCAGTAGAGGGCACATTGAAAGGCAACCACACATTGATGTTTCTCTCCCTCTCTTTCTCCCTCCCTTACCCTCTGTCTAAAAATAAAATAAAATAAATAAAATCTTTAAAAAAAGAAAAAAAGAAAAATTATTTGTCAGCAAATAGGAAAATCTACAAGAAATATATAAATTCCTAAAAACATATGACCTACCAAAACAGAGTCCATGAATAAACAGAAAATATTAAGAGATCAATAATTAGTGTAATAGTTTTTCAATTGTTCACCACAACCTCCAAATTTTTTTTAAGAGTGCCTATAGGCTTTAAGTTTCCCACATTGTGTTTCAAGTGAAGTCAGTTGCTTGTGAAGTATTTGGGAACTCTATACTTTTCATCTGCTTCTCTCTTTTCCTCACTGAGTAAAGGCTGTGGAGCTGGGAGTGAAGACATTGTCATGTTTCTTTCTGAGTGATTCTCCTTCTGTAAATCATGAGCAATTATTGCAGGGAGGAGTAGACTCAGACATTCTTGGCTTGCTTCTCCTTATGTGGAACTACTATTATAAAAGCCAGAACAAGGGCAGTGGGTAACCCAGGACTCTCAGTGATTCTGTGTCATAGTTGAAGTTCTGTGCCACTGTGTAGGTTGAGGAGAAAATGGTAACTTACACCCCTCATTTACACCTACTTGCTATAGCATTAGCAACAGGTAACTGAGGGCAGCATAAAAAATGCTGTGCCTCCCTGGAAGATAGTCTTTCACTGGAAACTCTAAGAGCAGAGACCCCTGTACTTGACTGAACAAGTCTGAAGTTTCTCTCTCACTGATTTAGAAAGAAAGAGAAAGGATTAGGTATCATTTCAAATACCACAAACTCTCCTTGTTATTACCACGTTTCAGTAGATTTTCTCAGATAAATATTTCTTCACTTGTTATGTATCCTTAGGATCATTTCCTAGTCATTAAATTCTTTGTTTTAAAACATTTTTGCCAAATTTTCTTGAAGAATGTCCGAAATGTTCCTTATTCTGTCATGCTGTAAGTTCTTCAAACAATCAAATCTTGCAAGATGGTGTAAGCTGGCTACATTGCACCACTACCTGTAAATATATTCTTCATTCCTTTGTTTGGTAATATGCTTGTTTTTCCTTTTGGTCCTACGTATTCTTCAATTTTACTGCAATCCATGTAGGTATAAATTTGAAAATTATTTTTCCTGCTGGATGTTCATTTAGGTTTTTACTTGTTAGCTGCTATATTTCATCAATTCTTGAAGGTTCCTAGTTAACTTTCCTTAATATCGTTCTTTCCATTTTATTTCTCCTCTATTTTATTCATGTTAACTATATTTGAATCTATTTCAATCCTTAATTAGTCTATTACAGTGCAACCTCTTTAAATACTGCTTTCTACATAATTTCTCTTTTCAGATGACTAATGTTCAGTGTAGAAATGTAAATTCACAACTAACACATTGGTTGTATATCTAATATTTTATTTATAATGTCAATAATTATATTTATCATTTCTAGAAATTGTGTCTTTCCTTTCCCAAACTTCTTCATTGTTTCCAGTGGTCACGTTTTTGTTCATTGCACATTTAAATATTGACAAATTACTTAAAGATATTATACTTTTAAAATTTTCACTTACTGATTTGAGAGAGAGAGCAAGGGGGAGAGAGAG
>PVJD01012557.1:0-18701 GCA_004026545.1 Mormoops blainvillei | reverse complement strand
AATTGCAAATACTGCAGTGTTTTTAGTTCTAATACTGGATTTTATTTTTTGTTATTTGACACTAGCTGACACTTATAGTGAGTGGAATAAAAAAAAAATCCTATCCTGAGAAACATATCCTGTACTTATAAATTTAGTAACAGAAATCAATGCACATATATGGCTTATAAATTACAGAGCTAAATTTTAGTTTAACATAGTCCTAACTTTATAGTATCAAAAGAAAAAGCAAATTCTCTCAAGTGGAATTGATTTAATACAGATCTGAAATAATTTTAACAGGTGAAGGACTAGAACATTATTTTATAATAAAAATATCACTAGAACATAAGACTCTACTCTGATTTATAACCTATATATGTTCATTGATTTCTGTTCTTAAGTTCATAAGTGTAGAACATATTTTTCAGGATAGGATTTTTCTATTTAACTCACTGTATGTGTCTCTTTCTTCAAGGGTCCTAGCTTTATGTGTGACATTCAAATGCTATGTCTTACCCATTGTCTATGATGCTGGCAGTAGGTTTGGCATGTATGGCCTTTATTATATTTAGGTATGTTCTCTTAATTCCAAGTTTGCTGAAAGTTTTGATCATAAATTGGTGTTGGATTTTATTAAATGCTTTTTCTTCATCTATTGATATGATCATGTAGTTTTTATCCTTCATTTTATTTAATTGGTGAATCATATTTATTGATTTGCAAATGTATAAAACTTGCACTCCTAGAATAAAGCCCACTTGGTTATGATGTATAATCTTTTTGATGTATTGTTTTTTTTTCAGGTTGCTAGTATTTTGTTGAGGATATTAGCATCTGTGTTCCTCAGGGACATTGGCCTATGGTTTTCGTTTTCTTATAGAACATTTATCTGGTTTTGGTATTAGGATAATGCTTGCTTTGTAAAATGAGCTTGGGAGATTTTCCTCCTCTTGAATTTTTTTGGAATAGTTTGACAAGGAGAAGTGTTCCCCCATGAGATTGGGAACAAGACAGAGATGTTTGCTTTTACCTTTCTTATTCAAAATAGTATTGGAAGTCCTAGCCATACCCTTCAGATGAGAAGAAGGAATAAAATGCATCCGAATTGGAAAGGAAGAAGTAAAATTCTATTTGCAGATTACTTGATTCTGTACATAGAGAACCCAAAATATTACACCAGCAAACTACTAGAACTGATCAATAAATTCAGTAAAAATAGCACATACAATATTAATATCCAGAAATCAGTTGCATTTTTATATGCCAATAATGAACTATCGAGAAGAGAAATTAAGAAAACAATACCATTCGCAAATGCTTCAAAAAAATAAAATACCTTGGAATAAATGTAACCAAAGATGAAAAAGACCAAAGATGGTGGAGGAATGAGTGGAAGGCAGTAACCACCTCCCAGGACCAAGCTGGAATTACAACTAAGCTGTGGAAAAATCATCCAGAACAAACTACTGAACAATAGCAAGCAAGAAGCCTTATAACCTCAAACAGACAAAAGAATCAGATTCAGCAAAACCTGACTGGTAAGAAATGCAGTGGAGCCTCAAGAAGGCTGGCTGGGCACCTACAGGAAGCAGAACCAGAGGGATATTTAAGCATCCAGTTGGATCCCCCTGAGAAGTGTGGGGTATAAACCATAAGCAGGGATCCCCAGCCTACAGCAACACAGCCCTAAAAGTACACAGATAAAAACCAGCAGCAAAAGCAGCAGGATTGCTCTCTGCAAGAGAAGGATGGCTGGAGACACAAAGAGCCATTTAAAGGGCCAATGCATGAATTTTAATTTGCAACCACTTACCCTGGGCTCTGGCAAAGGCGGAGGCAGAGTGGGCTGGAGACACCTGAGGAGAGACAGGATGGAGGCTTTGGGGAGAGAACTGAGAGAGTAACCACTGGGATCCTGGTGCTGAGTCATCCCCCATGCATCAGCACCCATAGAGGTTACGTAGGCCACTCCCCTGAGTGGCAGCAGCCTGAGAGGAAAAAAAACACCCACCCTGCAGGAAGGACTCTGCCTCACCCTATGGTGCTAAAGCAAGACAGCTGACTGCAGAGTGACTAGATTAACAACTGAAGAAGACAGCCACAGACAGTAGATCATCACAAGTGTGGAACAGGCTGCCTAAGGTCATCTGACATCTGACATGACTAGAGGCAGATCCAGAAGGAAAAAAAGCAGCAGTAAATTCTAGAGACTACCCAGACAAAATCCACTATAGTCTTCTCCATGATTTGCAGCATTTTCTTTCCTGCATAGCTTTTTAACATTCATTTCTTGTCCATCAGTTTTGTGCATATTCTGCCATCTTCATTCCTTTTTTTATTCATGATGTAAGTTTTACTTTCCCTCTTTCCATTGCTTCAAATCCCAACTCTTATTAGTGCTCCTCCCTCTACCCTCTCAAAACCATTTTTCTTTCAGTTGATCATCTCATATTCACTCTCCTTTTTCGTCATTGCCTTAATCCATTTACATCCTTATTAATACTAGTTAATTTGCTGTCAATAGCAGGATCGAGAAAAGGGGAAGTTATTATTGCGGGTGTGGGTCTGTTTCTTCAGCTTTGTGGTTATGTTCTGGCAGTGGCTGAACAATAGCATACAAGACGTGATGGGCAAAGTGTCCCTCAGTCAACCAGCTGGAGAGAAGAACCCACTGAAAATTACCAAACAACAATTAAAACACAATTACTTCCAAAGAGCCAACATAAACAGAATATAAGGCATCCCAAGAGCATAAAGTTCAAGAGATCAAGGAGACTGAACCACTGAAACTCACAGGTCTCCTACCACAGAAGTTCATGCTACAAAGTCAGAGAGTCAAAATAGATGAATTTAAGAAGCAGAAACTAAAAAGAAGAGCATCAATAATAATGAGAAGACAAAGGAACAACCTACAATCAAGGAAGTTATTTCCTTTCTTGGAAAGTAGAGGTCGTCAGAAAGAGTACGGAATAAAATAGAGGCAAGTAAACTATCAGATATTGAGTTCAAAACAATGATTATAAGAAAGCTCACTGAACTCAGTGAGAATTACAAAGAACTACAGGGAAGCTACAATGAACTTATTTCAAATTATATCAGCATGAAAAAGGACATAGAAATAATCAACAAGATCCAAGAGGAAATGGAGAATACAATTTCTGAATTGAAGAACACAGTAGAAGGAATCAAAAGTAGGATAGGTGAAGCAGAGTATCGAATCAGCAAGCTGGAGAAAAAGGTTGAAAAAAACTGCCACAAAGAGCAAGAAAAGGAAACAAGACTCAGAGAATGAAAGGGATAAGTTAACTGCAGGACAGTATTAAATGTAATAATATCTGTATAAAAGGGATACCAGAAGGAGAAGAAGAGGAGCAAGGGATAGAAAAGGTGTTTGAAAAAGTAATGATAGAAAACTTGCCTAATTTGAGGAGAGAAAAGGTCACACAAGTCCAGGAAACATGGAGCTTCCTAATAAAGAGGAACCCAAAGAAGCCCTCTCCAACAACATTATAATTAAACTGGTAAAATACAAAGACAAAGAGAATCTTAAAGGCAGCAAGGGAGAAACAGGAAGTAACATACAAGGGAGCCACAATAAAGCTAGAAGCTGACTTCTCAACAGAAACACTACAAACCAGAATGGAGTGGCAAGAAATATTCCAAATAATGAAAAGACCTGCAACCAAGGCTACTCTACCCATCAAAACTCTCAATTAAAATGGAAGGTGAAATGAGGAGATTTCCAGACAAAAGAAGGCTAAAAGATTACACCTCCACCAAATCAGCATAGCAAGACATTCTAAAGGGACTGCTTTAAGAAAATGAAGAAAAAAAGTGAGAGAGAGGGGAACACAGGTACAAAGAGGGTAAAATGGCAATTAATAACTACCTATCAATAATAACCTTAAATATAAATGGATTAAATGCTGCAATCAAAAGACATAGAGTAGTTGAATGGATAAGAAAACATGACCCATACATATGCTGCCTATAAGAGACCCACTACAGAATAAAAGACTGACAATGACTGAAAGTGAAGGGTTGTAAAAAACATATTCAAAGCAAATGGACAGGAAAAAAAAGCCAGGGTAGAAATACTTGTATCAGACCAAATAGATTTCAAAACAAAGACCATAAAAAGAGACACAGAAGGAGACTTCATTATACTCAAGGGAAGAATCCATCAAGGAGACAAAAATATTGTAAACTGATATGCAGCCGACATAGGAGCACCCAAATATATAAGAAATCTTAGATGACTTCAAGGAAGATATAGACAGCAACACCATTATAGCGGAGAATTTTAACACCTCACTGTCAACAATGGATAGACCTTCCAAACAAAATAACAACAAGGATATAGTGGAACTGAACAGTACATTAGATCAAATGGACCTAACTGATTTTATATATATATATATATATATATATATATATATATATATATATATATATATATATTTAACCTTTCATCCCAAAGAAGCAAAATATACATTCTTTTCAAAAGCACATAGGACATTTTCAAAGAAAGACCGCATTATAGGACATAAAACAAGTCTCGACAAATTCAAGAAAATTGAAATCAAATGAAGCATTTTCTTGAACCACAAGGGTTTGGAACTAGAAACCAACCTCAAGGAAAAAACTCAAAAATATTCAAACTCATGGAGACTGAATAGCATGCTGTTAAACAAGGAATGGGTCAATGATGAGATCAAAGATAAAATCAAAAAATTTCTGGAAACAAATAAAAATGAACATACAACAGTCCAAAACCTATGAGACACAGCAAAGGCAGTCCTGAGAGGGAAGTTCATAGCAATACAGGCCTACTTAAAAAGTGTAGAAACATTTCAAATAAACAAACTAACCCTACAACCCCAGGAACTGGAGGAACAACAAACAAAGCCCAGAGCAAGTAGCAGTAAAGAAATAATCAAGATCAGAGGACAATGAAATGACACAGAAACCAAAAGAACAATTCAAAGGATCAATAAATCCAGGAGCTTCTCCTTTGAAAAGATAAGCAAAATCCACAAGCTTTTAAGAGGACTCATCAAGAAAAAAGGAGTGAGAACCTAAGTAAATAAAATCAGAAATGCAAGACAAGAGATTACAACTGATACCACAGAAATACAAAATATTATAAGAAATCACTATGAACAATCATAGGCCAAGAAATTTGAAAACCTAAGTGAAATGGACAAATTTCTGGAATTGTATAATCTTCCAAAACTCAATGAAGAAGCAGACAGCCTTAATAGACGTATAATAGCTGGTAAAACTGAAGCAGTTATCAAAAAACTCTCGGCACACAAAAGCCATGGACCAGACAGTTTCACAGGAGAATTTTACAAAACATTTCAGGAAGAGATAACCCCTGTCCTTCCCAGACTATTCCAAAAAATTCCACAAAAGACTCCCAAACTCCTTTTATGAAGTCCGCATCATCCTAATCCCAAAACCAGATAAAGACACGAAAAAAAACTATAAGCCAATATTACTGATGAACATAGATGCTAAAACCCTCAACAAAATATTGACAAACCACATCCAGTAATAAATTAAAAAGATCATCCACCATAATGAAGTGGGATTTATCCCAGGGATTCAAGGATGGTACAATATATGCAAATCAATAATGTAATACAAAACATAAAAGAAGGAAAGACAAAAACCACATGATCATATCAATAGATTCATAAACAGCATTTGATAAGGTACAACACAAATTAATGATAATAATCCTTAGCAAAGTGGGAGTAAAGGGAGGATACCTCAGCATAATAAAGGCCATATATGAAAAATGTACAGCCAACATCACACTCTATGGGTAAAAATTAAAAGATTTCCCACTAAGATCAGGAACAAGACCAGGATGTCCACTTTTACCACTTCTATCCAACATAGTATTGCAAGTCCAAGCCACAGCAATCAGACAAGAAAAAGAATAATAATGCATCTAAATTGGAAAGGAGGAACTGAAACTGTCATTGTTTGCAATGATATGACAGTGTACGTAGAAAACCGTATAGGCTCCCCCAAAGAACTACTTGACTTAATAAGTGAATTTGGCAAAGAGGCAGGATACAAAGACACTATTAAGAAATTGAACCCTGGCTTGTGTGGCTCAGTGGATTGAGTGCTGGCCTGTGAACCAAATAGTCACCTGTTCAATTCCCAGTCAGGGCATATGCCTGGGTTGCTGGCCAGGTCCCCAGTAGGGGGAACATTGAGAGGAAACCACACATTGATGTTTCTCTCCCTTCCTTTCTCCTCTCTAAAAAGAAATAAAATATTTTAAAAGAAATTGAAAGCATTTTTGTACACCAACAATGAAATATCAGCAATAGATTTTAGGGAAAAAAATCCCATTTGCTATAGCAATAAGAAAAATAAAGTACCTAGGATTAAACCTAACAAAGGCAGTAATAGACCTGTACTCAGAAAACTACAGAATACTGAAGAAATAAATTAAGGAAGACACAAATAAATGGAAGTATATACCACATTCATGGATGGAAGAATTAACATCATCAAATGCCCATACTACCCAAAGAAATTTATAGATTCAACACAACCCCTATTAATATACCAATGACATATTTCACAGATATAGAACAATCATTTCAAAAATTTATATGGTACCATAAACAACCCCAGATAGCTGCAGAAAATTTTGAGAAATAAGAACAAAGTAGGAGGGATCACAATACCTGATATCAAGCTATATTACAAGTCCACTGTAATCCAAACAGTCTGGTACTGTCACAATAACAGACACATAGATCAATGGAACAGAATAGAGAGTCCAGAAATAAACCCATGTCTCTATATTCGATTAATATTTGACAAAGTTAACAAAAGCATAAAATGGAGTAAAATTAGCCTCTTCAACAAATGGTGTTGGGAGATCTGGGCAACTACATGCCAAAAAATGAAATGACCACCAACTTACACCATACACAAAAATAAACTCAAGGTGGATAAAAGAGTTAAATAAGAGTCTCAACACCATGAAAGTCCTAGAGGAGAGCGAAGTCATGAAAATCTCAGATATTCCATGCAACAATAATTTCACTGATATGTCCCCTAGAGCAGGGGACATAAAGGAATGAATAAACAAATGGGACTTCATCAAATTAAAAGGCTTCTGCATGGCTAAAGACAACAGCAGCAAAATGAAATTGGAATAACCATATGGGAAAATATATTTGCCAACGACACCTCAGACTAGGCTTTGACCTCCAAAATATATAAAGAACTCAAATGACTCCTCCATAGGAAGACAAACAATCTAATTGAAAATGAGCAAAAGATATGAACACACACTTCTTCAACGTGGACATACACAGGACCAGAGGCAGATGACAGGATGTTCAGCATCAGTAGCCATTAGAGAGATGCAAATTAAAACCAAAATGAGATACCACTTCACACCAGTCAGAATGGCCATCATAAACAAGTCAAAAAACAAGTGCTGGTGAGGTTGTGGAGAAAAACGGAACCCTAGTATACTCTTTCTGGGAATGCAGAGTGGTGTAACCACTGTGGAAAACAGTATGGAATTTCCTCAAAAACTAAAAATGGAACTGCCTTTTGACCAGCAATTCCATCACTGGGATTATACCCTAAGAAACCTGAAACACCAATTCAAAAGAACCTATGCACCCTAATGTTCACAGCAGCACAATTCACAATGGCCAAGAATTGGAAGCAACCTAAGTGTCCATCAGTAAATGAGTGAATCAAAAAACTGCGGTACATTTACACATTGAAATACTATGCACCAGAAAGAAAGAAGGAGCTCCTACCATTCACAACAGCATGGATGGAACTGGAGAGCATTATGCTAAGTAAAATAAGCCAGGTAGTGAAAGACATACCATATTATCTCACCTATGAGTTGAAACTGATCAACAGAACAAACAAGCAAGCAAAATATAACCAAAGACATTGAAATAAAGAACAAACTGACAGTAAACAGATGATAGGTGGAGGGGTAGTGGGGAAACCAGGGAAAGGTTATCAAACAACATGGATAAAGGACTCATATCCAAAGCCAAAAGAGGGTAGGATCAAGGGTGGGAGGTGGGGAGGGAGGGGCAGTGGGAGTGGCGGGGGGAAATAGACAAAACTATACTTGAATAACAATTCTAAAAAATACAATATTTTTTTTAATGCTGTCTTTCCCTATTTGTGTCTCCTATTTTCCTCCTTTTTCTGCATAGGTTACCAAAGATGTAGGCCACTAACTACTGCAAATTCACTGGGCAAACATCAGATCTATCCCTCTACTTACCATTCTGGATTGAAGCTTTATTTTTACAGGCTTTTAAAGTTTCTTCCTCCAACTGTGCATAAAACATATTAATGCATTATGTTTGGAATTTAAGCTTATAGATATTTAAACATTATTTATTAAACTTTGCCCTTTTATCCTTTCAAATTGATATAACCTCACATTTAATATAAAGGAGATTTTATCCTTGTCGTCATAATTAATTGAAAGCCAGTTACATGCTAATATATAATAATGCATCTGAACTCAAGGAACACATTTTGTACTGCCTACAGTATCTCCATCTATTTCCATAAGCCTTTCAGTGTTTAGTATCTAACCAGTATTGTAATTTACTTTATTTTTATTTTTCTCACTCTAAATATGAAAGAAGCTTACAGATATAATAATTGGACTTTATGTCATTAAATAGCTATTTAAAGGGTATTTTTGCAAGTTTTTAATTTCAGATAAAATAATTGTGTAGGATTTCTCCCATGTTTGGATTTCATAAAACTATATTTATTTAATTTGCTTTAATAGAAGCCAACATCTATCCAAGGAGAGAAAGGACATTGTCTCTGACTGATATTACACTTTCCAACAGCCTCATCAAAATTTTCAGTTTCATGGGAATTCCCTAAGGGAATATTAGATATAAATTGCCAAGGGCATTATTCATGAAAATGGCTGGTTCTCAGCAAGAGTAACACAGTTTGTGGTATTTTAACTTGCTTTGTTCCTAGTTTCCCTCCATAAATCCACAACTTGTTTTTAAAACCAGCAGACCACAATCACAGTAAAAACCAGAATCCTGGCAGCACATGAATTTGGAGATATTTTAAAGCCCCACCTCTAAAAATAGTCATTATTTGATTTGTCTGGTGATTTCCTGGAAGACTCAACTCACACTTGACCTGATGCATAGTTTCCCAATGTGAATAGCTTTTCCCCTAAGGGCATTGTTAAAGAAACCTCCACCCCTGGGGGGTCTTGTTTCTTTGGGTTCTTTTTGCCCACTGCTATATGAACTGTGGCTCTCAATGCCAGAGTTTGGTAAAGAGGAAAGGAACTATTTATTCAGAAGTTATACAGGTTCAGAATAAAGGCAGAATGCTGCCATTAAATCCCAAAGTCCCCATAACACACACACACACACACACACACACACACACACACACACACACACACACACAGTATGGCCTCTCCTTGCCAAACGAGGCCAGTCAAGAGTACCATATCTCCAGAAAAGAAAATAGAAATCCTTAGCTCAGCGAGGTTTCTGTTCTTAATGCAAAACTGCACAGCACTTCCTCATGGTAGGATGGTGGATGTCCTTCTACATTTTTTCAAACTGCACGACCAGGAGCCAGCACTGCTGCTACCTGGTAAAGAGTAAATCCTAGTGTGGATCTTCCTCCATAACCCCATTTCTGACTCCTCCCACACTGGGTTACACCTACCAGTAGTCTGGTTTCTTCTACCTTTCTCAGCTGCCATTGTTAGTCTGGACAAGCATGGCCCCATGACATAGGAGTCACTTCCAAGGCAATCTCACAGGTGCGGAAAACCCCTCTGGCTACATCTAATCACGGGTTAGAGTTATGCAGGTCTCCCTGACTGCAAGCAGGCACAGCTTTTAACATTATTAAAACACTGGCCAAACTCTTCAGATATGCAAAGTAACTCTCAATGGCCCTACTCTGCTTCCCTCATCCCCCAAGCAATAGCTGTGGGAGTTTTCTCCATTTTGGGGGACCTCCAGCTCAGCACCCCATTATAGCATCAGTGAAAAAAAATCAGAGGCAATTAGACATTCCAACTTCCTGAGATAATGGATTACAGCTAAGGCAAAGAGTAGCCTAAGCAAAAAGCTTATAAGGAAAATATGGGAATCAAATGTCCATAGTGGGCTTTGAGAAGTCTCATCATATTCCTGGAGATATAAAAGTACATGCATGTGTATGGTGCTCTGCACATGCACAGAGCATAGGGTTATGCTCAGGAAGTATATGAGAAGGCCTTAAGTTCCCACATTTAACTAACTTTAAAGTTTTGCAAAGACAGAAATGGAGATTAAGAATGACTTGGAAACTGCCTAGCTGAATATTGAAGCTGTGCCCTCTACACCCAAAGCCCTTCATCAAGGACTCGGAGAGTTATTAGTTCCACTCCTATAAAGGTATCTTTTAACAATAATTTTCTGACTGCTAAGTTAGCTGAGTAGAGAGCTCAGTGGCCACACATGACAAATATGCAGACTTCACAAGAAATTGATGAAAATTCCTAAAAAACCAGAAACAACTAACAAAATAAAAAATAAAAAACCCAGCAACAACAACAACAACAAAAATAAAACACATTAAAGAAAGAATCTGATATCCAGAGCTGTTACATTATGTTTCTAAGTAATCTAAAAAGTTACAGTTTACATTAAAAAAAATTGAGTCACACACAGAAGCTATATTCAGTGATTTAACCAAGTAAATTTCCTTTTTAAAAATATTTAGTTTACACTATTACAGATGTCCATATTTCCCTACCCACTTTCCCTTCCTCTACCTAGCCCTGACCCTTCTTCCCTCTGGCCATCACCACACTGTCATCTGTGTCCATGGGTTATGCATATATATTCTTTGGCTAAGCTCTTCACCTTTCATCCAGTCCCCACTCCCCCTCCCTCTGACAACTGGCAGTCTGTTCCATGTGTCCATGCCTCTTTCTCTATTTTGATTGTCAGCTTATTTTGTTCATGAAATTTCACATAAAAGTGTGATCATATGGTATTTGTTTTTCTCTAACTGGCTTATTTCACTAAGCATAATAATCTCCAGGTCCATCCATCCTGTTGAAAAAGGTAAGATTTCCTTCTTTTTTATAGCCAAGTAGTATTCCATTGCGTAAATATACCACACCCTTTTTATCTGCTCATCTACTAATTCTCACTCAGGCTATTTCCAGATCTTGGGTATAAGTAATGGTGCAATAAACATAGAGGTGCACATATTCTTTCAAATTAGTATTTCAGGATTCTTTGGAAAAATTCC
Source organism: Mormoops blainvillei (assembly GCA_004026545.1). NCBI lineage: Eukaryota > Metazoa > Chordata > Mammalia > Chiroptera > Mormoopidae > Mormoops > Mormoops blainvillei. The sequence goes on along the minus strand of PVJD01012557.1, from coordinate 7,391 downwards.
CAGAAGTGGAATTACTGAGTCAAAAGGCAGATCCATTTTTAATTTTTTTTGAGGAAACTCCATGCTTTTTTCCACAGAACTGCATGAGTCTACATTCCCACCAACAGTGCACTAGGGTTCCCTTCTCTCCACACCCTCACAAGTACTTGTGGTTGATTTATTGATGGTAATAATTCTGGCATATGTGAGGTAATATCTCATTGTGGTTTTAGTTAGCATCTCTCTGATGATTAGTGATGTTGAGCATTTTTTCTTATGTCTATTGGCCATCTGTATGTCATCTTGGAAGAAGTGTCCATTCACGTCCTTTGCCCATTTTTTAATTGGATTGTTTGTTTTCCTGGAGTTGAGTTATGTAAGTGATTTATATATTTTGGAAATGAACCCCTTTCAGATGTGTTATTGGAGAGTACATTCTCCCATACAGTGGGTTCCCTTTTCATTTTTTTAATAATTCCTTTAGCTGTGCTGAAGCTTTTTTGATGTAGTCCCATTTTTTTTCTTCCTTTATTTCCCTTGCTGTAGGAGACATAACAATGAAAATATTGCTATAGATATGTCTGAGATTTTATTACCTTTTTTTTTATGATTTTTATGGTTTTGCATCTTACATTTAAATCTTTTATCCATTTTGAGTTTATTCTCCTTTATGGTATATTGGTGATTAGTTTCATTTTTTTTTTCCATGCACCCATTTAATTTTAACAACATCATTTACTGAAGAGATTGTCTTTACTGCATTGTACACTGTTGCATCCTTTGTCAAATATTAATTAACCATATAAGCACAAGTTTATCTGGGCTTTCCTTTGTTCCATTGGTCAATACGTGTTTTCTTACAGTACTACCAGCCTCTTTTTTTAAAAAAATACTTTATTTATTTTATTTTTAGACTGAGGGAAGGGAGGAAGAGAAAGAGGGAGAGAAACATTAATGTGTGGTTGTCTCTTGTGTACCACCTACTGGGGACCTGGCCTGCAACCCAGTCATGTACCCTGACTGGGGAATTGAACCAAGAACCCTTTGGTTCATAGGCCAGCACTCAATCCACTGAGCTACACGAGTCAGGTTTCTGCTTCTTTTGATTTCAATGGCCTTGTGTTATAATTTGATATCAGGTATTGCAATTTCTCCAACTTTATTCTTTCTCAAGATTGCTGATGCTATTCAGGGTCTTTTTCATTACATATAAATTTTTGGAATATTCATTTCACATCTGTAAAATATGCCATTGGTATTTTAATAGGAATTGTGCTAAATTATAGATTGCTTTTTGTAGTATGGACATTTTAATGATGTTAGTTCTCCCAATCCATGAACATGGTATATGCTTCCACTGATTTGTATCTTCCTCAGTTTCTTTCTTCAGTGTCCTATAGTTTTACAAATACAGGTATTTTTACCTTTTTGGTAAATTTATTCTTAGGTACCTTATTTTTTGTTGTTGTTGCAATAGTAAATGGGACTGTTTCCTTAGTTTCTCTTTCTGATAGTTCATTATTGGTGTATAGAAATACCACCATTTCTGATGCTAATTTTTTGTCCCACTCTTTTGCCAAATTCATTTGTCAGTTCTAGTTGCATTTTGATGGTCTTTAAAGTTTTCTATATACAATATCATGACATCTGTGAATAATGCCAGTTTTACTTCCTCCTCTCTAATTTGGATTTCTTTTGTTTCTTCTTCTTGTCTGATTGTTGTGTCTAGGACTTTCAGTGTCATGGTGAATAAGAGTGGTGAAAGCAGATATCACTGTTATTTTCCCGATGTTAATGGACACAATTTTCTTTTTTGCCCATTGAGAATATTGTTGACTGTGGGTTTGTGATATATGGCCTTTATTATATTGAGGTATATTACCTCTATTCTCACTTTGCTGAGAGAATTTTCATAAATGGGTGCTGGATTTTATCAATAACTTTTCTGCATCTTTTGAATTTACCATGTGATTTTTATCCTTCATATCCTTCATTTTGTTCATATGGTCTATCACATTTTTTTTATTTGTAAATACTGTACCAGCTTTGCATCTCTGGAATAAATCTCCCTTGTTCATGGTGTATTATCTTCCTTTCTTGGTATATTTTACTGAGTATGCTATTACAGTTGTCCCATTCTTGCCCCCTCTATCCCCTCTACCCTGTACCCCCATCTCATCATGCCCACACCTCTTAGTTCATGCCCATGGGCTGTACATATCAGTTCTTTGGCTTCTTAGTTTCCTATACTATTCTAATCTTCCCCATCTATTTTTTTTGTCAACATTTTCCCACCTCCACTTTGCCCATCCCCACCCACCCCCACCTCCCACCCTCAATCTTTCCCACATTTGACTTTGTCGATGGGCCCTTTATGCATGCTCCTTGATGACCCTTCCCCTCCCTTTCCCCTGCCACTCTCCTCCCTCCTCCCCTCTAAGTTTGTTTTTTATTTCAATGTTGCCGGTTATATTTTGCTCACTTGTTTGTTTTGTTGATTAAGTTCCACTTATAGGTGAGATTATATGGTATCTGTCTTTTACCACCTGGATTATTTCACTTAGCATAAAGCTCTCCAGTCCCTTTGATGCTGTCGTGAAGAGCAGTAGCTCTTTCTTTCTTCCTGCTGCGTAGTAATCCATTGTGTGAATGTACCACAGTTTTTTGATCCACTCATTCACTTTTGGGCACTTAGGTTGCTTCTAATTCTTGACTATTATAAATTGTGCTTCTATGAACATTGGGGTGCATAGGTTCTTTTGAATTGGTGTGTGGAAAACAGGAATTTCTTCATGGTGTATTATCTTTTATTGTATTGCTGGATCCAGTTTGCTCGTTTTTTGAGGATTTTATCATTTATGTTTAGCCAAAATATTAGCTGATAAGTTTCTTTCTTTGTAGTGTCTTTATCTGGCTTTAGAATTAGAATAATGCTGAACATTTTAAGTGAGCATGGTAGTCTTTCTTCCTCTGGAATTATTTTGGAATAGTTTGAGAAGGATCAGTGTTAGTTTTTTTGGGTTTTTTTTTTTTTAATGTTTGTTAAAGCCATGTGGTCTGAGACATTTGTTTGTTGGGAGGGTTGTTTTTTTAAGATTTTATTTATTTCTTTTTAGAGAAAGGGAGAGAAACATCAATGTGTGGTTGCCTCTTGTGCATCCCCAACTGGGGACCTGGCACAGCACTCAGACATATGCCCTGACTGGGAATCAAACCAGAGACCATTTGGTTAACAGGCCAGTTCTCAATCCATTGAGCCACACCAGGCAGGGCTTTTTTTTTTTAATCAGTGCTTCACTTTCATTAATTGTAATCTGTATATTCAGATTTTCTGATTCTTTCTGATTCAGTTTAGGAAAATTGTATATTTCTTGGAATTTATCCATTTCTTCCAGATTGTTCAATTTATTAGCGTATAGTTCATATTTTTTTTTTTACAATCCTTTGTATTACTGTGGTATCAGTTGTTACTTCTTCCCTTCCATTTCGGATTTTATTTATTTGGGTTCTCTCTCTTTTTTTCTTGATGAGCCTGGTTAAAGTTTTGTCAATCTTATTTATCTTTTCAGAGTACCAGATCCTGGTTTAATTGATATGTGCATTATTTATTTAGACTCTACCTTTATTATTTCCTTTCTTGTACTCAGTTTGAACTTTGTTATTCTTTTCCTAGCTCCTTTAATTGTAAAGTTAGATTGTTTATTTGAGGTGCTTTTTAAAAAAAATCTAGGCCTATAGTATTATGAATTTCCCTGTCTGAACTACTTTTGCTGTGTCCCATAAATTTTGGATTGTTGTGTCCTCATTCTCATTTGTTTCAAGATATATTTTTATTTCTTCCTCAGTCTCATTGTTAACCCATTAATTTTTAGTAATATGCTATTTAGCATCCATGTGTTGTGTTTTTCAGTTTTTTTCTTGTTACTAATTTCCAGTTTCATGCCATTATGTTTAGAGAAGCTGCTTTATATGATTTTGTTCTTCTTAGCTTGTGTTAAGAAATTCTACCCGATCCAACTTTGTTTCTTTCTTCATTATCACACATTCTCAGTGTTTATTCCTGAACATATTACCCAAATTTCTGTCTGCATAAATTAAAAATGAAAGTACTTCGTTTGGAGTGTAGTACATTGCCTAATGGATCACCTTTACAGATCTCCTGGGACCTTACCTTTAAAGACCTGATGGGAGTTGAATCTAGTTTTAGTCTTAGAAATAAAGACGGATTGTGGAGATGTATCCTGAGGAGAATCAGCATTGTCTTGCATATCCTCTCCCGTAGGGGAGTCCATTACAGTTTTCTCATGCAGTGCCATGTTAATCTCAAATGGATTAAGGTGAAAAATTTGTTGCCATTTTATACTAAGAGGTATATTCTACTTGGGGTGAGGATGATAATGCCACTGAGAGTGGGGAGACCACTTTTGCTGGAGCTGAGTTAGGCAGTTCCCCTGGGATTGGGGTGACCTCTTTTACTGGTAAAGAAGTCACATCAGAGTTTAGCAGTTTAATGTTCCCAGCATCAGCAGTATCTTCCCCTTGTCTCTGTTTCACTAATTAGATCCCATTCTTTCCTAAACTATGACTTCGATTTATTGGTAGACAGCCTATGAGATTATAAGATCAAATTGTGCTGTAATTCATCCAGTTGAGGTATGAGGTTCTGTGCTTGATTTTCAGCAATTTCAACCCTGAAGATACAAGAAATAAAACCATCCTTCAGGACACACTTGGAAGGTCTTAGGTCATTTCTACGGTGCGTGAACTGGGAATTTAAATAACTGAGCTGATCCTTTACCTTCATCATTTTGTTCAGTGAAATTAGGAGAAACATACCAATGTTATTCTATTCATTAGTTTTCCAAAAATGTTCAAAAAATATGTACAGAATCATCTAGCGCCTTTCTTTTTATAAATGTTTGATTTGGAGTATCCAATGCAGATATTTTATGTATTTCTATAAACAGTTCCCACCATGTGCTTTAAGAGCTTTCTTTACTATTGGAAATAGAGAGATTGGCATTTTCAAAGACAATCGTATTTGAAAGCCAATTTCAGAAACGCTAGAGCCAATTTCGAAATCTCAGGCTTAAAATTCTGTTTCTCTGGAATCCCTCTTTTACCGAAGTCTAAATTAGACAGGGTTCTCCAGTTATACAAAACCAATAAGATGCATGCATATACATACACATGGATATAGATATATAGATAAAACGATGTTTACTATGAGGAAATTACTCACATGATTATGGAGGCTAAGACATCTCATGATTTATCTGGCATCTGCATGCTGGAGACAGAGGCACACCAGTAGTTTAATTTAGTCTAAGTCTGAAGAACTGAGAATCAGCTCTTGCAACTCAATATTAAAGAGAAATAGACAAAGAGTATAAATGAATATTTCCTAAAGAAGATATACAAATGACCAATAAGCACATTAAAAGTTGCTCAACATAATTATCCATTATGGTAATGCAAGCAAAACACAATGAGATACTAGCTCACACCTATTAAGGTGGATATTATTAAAAGAAAGATAATAAAAATATTGTCAAGAATGTGGAGAATTGCTGGGAGAAATGTAAATAATTATTTCACTTTGGAAAAAGAATCTGAAAGTTCTTCAAAACATTACACAGAAATTCCATGACCTAGAAATTCCATTCCTAGGTATTACTCAAGAGAAATTAAAACATAAAGCCACAGAAAACTCACACATGAATGACTGTTGCAACATTATTCCTAATAGCCAAAATGGGGAAAGAATTCAAATGTCTATCAACTGATGAATAGTTAAAGAAATTGGGGTATATCTATAAAATGAAGTATTGTACAGCCATTAAAATAAATGGATTACTGATATAAGGTAAAACATAGATGAATCTTGAAAATATTTTGCTAAGTAAAAGAAGCCACAAAGGATCACATATTACATGATTCCATTAATATGAATGTTCAAAATAGGCAACTGTGTAAGGAAAAAAAGTAGATAAACATTTCCCTAGGGCTTGGGGGAGTAGGGTATCTGGGTTTCTTCTAACGGATGATAAAAATGGTCTAAAATCAGTTGTGGTGATAGTTGATGGCTTCTTAACTCTGTGAATATATTAAAAGCCATTGAATAGTATACTTTAAATGGGTGAATTTTATATATGAATCCTATCTCAATAGTTGTTTTAAAAAATATGTCCACTGTAAAAATGTCCCATGATTATTGTGTTCATCTTCATATCTAACAGTGCTTCTCATCTTCTCTACCACAAATCATTGGTTAGAAGCCAAATTGATTATAGTGAATGAGGTTAGGGAATAAAGATTTGACAGCTTCCTGAGTAGGGTAGATATTCACATTAACCTCCATAGAGCAGAACACAATACTCTTATTTTGTGAAGTGTGCATCCAGGTCACTTTGTTCCCAGTCAAAGGTGCTTCTGTTTCCTGGCCTTACTCTCTTGGTCCGTGAATAGATTTCAACTACATTTGCATGTTTTCATATCTAATCACATGTGCTTTTGACTGTGTGTGTGTGTTTTCCTTTCTTAATATACCCCACATATGCTCTTTCTTAAATAATAATTATCTCAAGTATTTTTTTGCTATATTCTAATAATATTCTCACTAGGTATGCATTCTCAATATTATATCTGATGTAACAGATATAATATCAGAGCCAAACCTTTTTAACCCCAAAACTTTAATTAATGAAACTGTTAAATATTGTCAGTCAGTCAGAAGCAAAGGTTAATAAAACTTCTGTGTCTACTAGAACATAAAAGATAAAACAGTAACTCCCATTATAAAAATATTCTGCAAGAATAAAGGACACCAAGAATTCACATTAGAAGATATTTTTTAATGGCATATTCACTAAAGTAATTAAAGAAGAATATTCAAGAAACATAATGCTCACACAAACACTCTGGCTTCTCTTCATAATTACTGTTCATAAGCAGTAAGTTTATTCATATAAGGATCAATTCAACAACAATAATATATGAACTTTAAAGAGTATACTTCAAACTCAACTATCTAAAATAAATTTTCAGATGTGTTATTGTACATTTTCTGAAGATCTTTTGGCTTGACTTCCAAAATTTTCAATGTGCTGTATATAGTCACTAGTTACAATGGTATAAAAGTTTTGTAATCATGGTTACATGATGCTAATTATCCAGTAACCCCACCATACTCGTTGATCAGGTAATGTTGAGGCCCTTGAATAAATAAAGGGAGGGATAAGGAAGATGATTTAAAGCACAATGGGAAACAATTTCTGACCAACACTCACGACATTCAGCAAATACTTCTATATTATAAAATATTTTAAGAATAGAATTTATCTAAAATCATAATGCATTTTTCAATTAATTCATAAATTAATTGAATATAAATGTGACTGAAATTTTTCTAA
>PVJD01012556.1:0-39039 GCA_004026545.1 Mormoops blainvillei | reverse complement strand
GATAACCAAGCCTCTGAGGATAAGCTCTCATCTCTCCGAAGGCCAGAGAGATTAAGTGGCTTACCCAAGGGCACGTGGCAGGTTAGAGGTCAGAATCCGAGCTTTCTGATGCCCAACAGGGTATTCTTTTAGAATAAATCCCATTTGTACCTTGTGTATCTTTTTACACCTGCTCCACTAACCGTAAACTTCTTACCTTATTACACTTCATACCTTTTCGTATCCCTAATGCTCTAACACTATGCATTTAATTTTTGTGTAAGTGATGATCCTAATGTTTTGTATACATCTGTGCTCATTCAACAAGTTTTTTACTATTCTAAAGAAGCTCTTTTTTTGTTTTCCAGAATGCTGTTTTATAAGCTTTCTGCTAATATGTTAAAAGTGGTTACTATTATGAAGTATGTTCCCACTTTGCTGTTATTCGGAGGAACTGTGTAGCTGCATTAAGGCTTATCTGAAGTTGTCCTAAGGTTTGACGATGGTTTAAAAGTTTGAGGGACAGTTAAAGAGACCTCTAATGGCACAGAGGTACACTGACTGTGAGACAAGCTCCTGCCCAGAGCAGAGGCTCCACCCAGGGGAGGGCCCAGAGAGCTGAGATGCTGGGAGTGAGAGGTGAAGGGCCAGAAGAGACACCACGCCCACCCAGCCACTCGTCCAAGGTTAAATAGCAAGTGAATGATTTTCTTTCAACTCCCAATTCATCTTTTAATTTACATTATCTACATTTTGTTGTCATAAACTCCATCCCAGGGAACAAGAAACGATTCCACCTTAAATGGGGACAGACACTTTAATGTCATCTGCTCTGGGTCTCAGAACTTGGCGCAGTAAGTAACAGGCTGAGCCCCTCTCTTACAAGGAGAATCAAATCTGTGTTGAAGCTTTGCCTGTCTTTCTGGCATTACACAGCAAACCTCCGCACCACTCTCACCCCCTTGCCCTCTGCTAGCAGGGCGTATCCCCAAGCCTTAGTGAGCGACTATGTGGCATGGGGGCTGCACAGTGGCCAGGTCAGCATGCAGCGTAGCCTGCACCTATCTTACTGGAAAGCGTGAAAGTTGTTCCATCACAAAATACTACAGGATCAAGGTGACCCAGAACCCTTTCCCTTGAGCCTTTCCATGTCAAAGTGCCTCCATGGGTTGGATGCTAAACTCATGGTCTCACCTTAGTTTGCTGGGGGCCATCAACCTCAAAGAACAGGTCATCCTCATCACTGTAATAAAAACAGAGATACTGGTCAATTATGTCTCCCAGACAAGTTTACTTTTTCTTCCTGCAAGCAGTCTGCGCGGTTAATAGGAAACTACAAGCAGCAGGTCCTGCAAAGCTTCTAGCAGCTGGCAAATTCTGTGGGGATATTCATGGAACCCACAGGAGGTGGGGCAGGCAGGGTCCTCCCTGTGGGACCGTGGGGCCTAATGTACAGCCCAGTTAAAACCTGAGCTTTGCTTCTCGCTGAAGCCAAACTTTGCCGAGGGGTCCCCTGAACTCTCCACTTGGCATCTTCCCTTCCTGCTTGGCCCTACAGCAGCATCTGTGAGACTGCAGTTCCCAAGGCCAAGCTTGTTGTGGGAAATCGGCATTTAAACCAGGTAAATTTGGAACCCCACTTGCCACCGAAGGGTGCAGCTTGGGAGACAAATATGACCCCCATGCACAGACAGCTCTTCACTGATGCAAGGGGCTCCCTGCTCACATTACTGGTCTCAGTCTCCCCAACTGACCTGTAGTAAGCCATCATTTCACTGGTGAGTTCAGGTACTGCTGCCATGGCTATTTCAGAAACCTGCGTAAAGAGAGGAAAATGAGTGAACACGTGCCATGCAGGGCTGCCTTCATAGGTGAATTTGCCTCAGCACCTGGTACCTGGCCAGCACACAAAGAAATGATTTTTGAATGAGTGAACAAATACACAAAAGAACCACACTTTGGGTCCAGAGAGAAACATTTGCTAAACCAAACCCAAATCAGGAGTGCATCTGTTAGGAGGTCTGGAGTGGGAGCTTTGACAATGACCTCTCAGGTGTCAGTTACTATAAGCAGTACTCATTTCCAGAGTAGTTCACAAGTCATAGCGTAATGGTATACCTGGCATTTGTGCAAAAAGCCCAGCCCTCCGGCAGAGACACAAAGAGACAGAGAGAGAGACAGAGACAGAGAGAACGGAAGAGACAGAGAGACTCTCTACTCTCTTAGAACCTGGTCATAAAAAACAGTTAAAGTCATACCTGAGCAATGAAGACTGGCTGCAGAGAACAGAGCTCTGGAGTAGCTTGTTGTGCCTTGGAGAGGGATGAATACTGTCTGCCAATTCCTTCCTCACCTTTTTATGGCCTTTAAAAGCAGAAGTGGGAAGAAGCGAAATTTCCCCTTTGGTTAACTGGTGTCACAACCAAGCTAAAAAAAAAAAAAAAAAAAGAAAACGAGGGTGGATGGTACCTTCTGGGAGAAAGTAAACCAAACCAATTCTCCAGTCCATGGAAGTGCAAGTGTCAGTGAGCTGAGACTCATCTTGCACATGTGTCATCATGCAAATAAGCATTGTCTTCTGCAACCATTATGCAGATTACATCAATATTAATGTGGGATTTCCCTAGGTTAGAGGATGTGTTAATTGGCATTTTGGTAGGTTTACAATGAATCTGTAGATTGCTTTAGATAGAATGAACATTTCAACAATATTAATTCTTCCAATCCATGAACATGGAATATTTTTCCATTTCTTTGTGTCTTTTGCAATTTCTTTCATCAGTGTCGTAGAGTTTTCAGGGTATAGGTCTTTCACTTTCATGGTTAACTTTATTCTTAAGTATTTTATTGTTTTTGATGCTATTGTAAATGGGATTGTTTTCTTTATTTCTCCTTCAGATATTTTGTTGTTAGTATACAGAAGTGCACCAGACTTTGTTTAACTCAAAGACCATGAAGTGCCTGCCTCAGGACAGCCCTCACATTTTAGAATGCGTATGAGTAGTTGGTTCGTAGCTGGTGCATGGAGCCTTGGAACGGGACCTTCCCTACCTGTTTGGCACATCTATATTATTGAACTTATTATAGTACTGACTTGGATCCTTATTCACTTATCTAGTTCCTGTAGGAGACTGTGAACTCTTTTAAAGCTGTGCCTACCGCAAGGCCTGGCATACAAACTCAGACAGTAAATTTTTGCTACCTGAGTGGGTGAGCAGGAATTTGACAGTGCTTTCCCTCCAACAAGCATGTGCCTACGATGTGCCAGCTACTGTGCTTGCTCTGCACTCTCCACTGGAGAGAGTTGCTGGCTTTCACAGGCAGGAGAGAAATGGATTCTACTGTCAGGCAAGGACAGCCCAGTGGGCTTGCTCACCAAGAGCCTTTTGATTCCTAGTTTGGTTCCTAGTCCCTTGATATTAGGAAGGCGCACACAAAAATTCCATCTGTGGTAAGTTACACGTTCCATAGGAATCTGAAAGCTGCCTCCTATTTAATATATCAATTTCTTGTGAGTTTAGTAAGCAATAGCCTGTTCCCAGCTCTAAGCCCTCATAAAATTGGGTGTCTGGTTCTGCAGACATCCCAGAGGACTTGCCCAGGGCGCCCGGTGAACTCCTCTGTTTTGCCTCCAAAGCACCCGCTCTGCAAAATAACCGCTGGTCCCCAAGCCTCAAAGATGGAACTAACCCCTTCCTCAGAGTCTTTATGTTGGGATCAGCAGGACCTGCTGGTCTGTTAGCTCCATGGGCTCTCCTGACAGAGAACATGAGATGCTCTCGATCTGTAGGTGTGATTAGAAGCTGACTGAGGGATGAAAGCCAGTGACAGGGAAGGAGATATGCCAAGGACTGGAGCCCCGTGGGAATCCATTCTGTTCCTGGGGCTTCTGATGAAGGTAGGAATTTTGAATCTACTTCTCCATCTCCTGGTATCCAGGGTGTACGAGTCTCATTCTTTCTGCTCAAGGGAAATTTTGGAGCTGTGGGGCAATGCCCCTTGACGTAGTTGCCTACAGTAGTCTCTACATGTCGCATCCTGGCCCTGCACTTGCAAACTGGCAGCATCCTGTCCCTCTAAGGAAGTGAAACTTCTTGTGTCACACAAGCAGATTGCATAATACACGTATTAAACTATGTTTCTCCAAGGAGTCCACTTGGGCCACAGAGAGCAGAGATAGTTGCACTGGGGTGGGCAGCTGGGAGAGTGATGATAACGCAGATGGCGACTCAGACCCTAGGAAGCGGAAACAGCAGAAGTGGGAAGTGGGCAATGCCAGGATGTTGTGGGTAGCTCCCACTCTGGGAAAATTCTTCAGTTCTTATGTCACTCAAGCCCTTCTCATTTACAAGTCGCTCTCTACCCTGGCAGGCCATTCTTCCAAGAAAGGAAACTGGCATTTATTCAGAGTAACAAGTGCCATGGTACTATCTTATGTCTGGTCTTGGGCTTCTACCCTCTCTTATTAAGATTGACATCACCCAAATGGTCTTCAATCATTTTGAAAAAGGAGACACGCAAACTGGTCATGGCTAGTTTCTTATATTTTCCTGGGCGAATGTAGTCATGTCTGTTCCCTGCCATGAGCCATCCTTCGTGTTCCTTCTCTTTCTCAGAGCAGAACTAAGCCATGGCTGTCCCCGTCATTTTCCCCAGATCCCAGCTCATCCTTGGCCTTGACTTCCTAACATCGTTCTTAAGAGCCTGCCTTCCCTTCCATAATTCCTGTGGGTCTCTCTGTGTCTAGAACTACAAGTGTCCTGTATAGCCCTATCTGTCTCCGTGGATAGGTCTCTCCTTTGCTTTCTGCTTTAAGGATTATTTGGGATTGGACAGTGGGATTTTTAGTTTTGAGGCCTCTGCTCTTCCTCTTACAGCATCTCCTTATCATCTCCTTGGACCTGCTGCTTCCTCTTGGACCCAGGTCCTCAAGGAGGGCTTAGCTGCATGAGCAGGTGTCTAGGTCTGGTGAGGTGTATGGTCTCCAGTGGCTTCTCCATCTCTGAGAGGCCAGTGAAACCTTGTCTTTCCTTTAGATCCAGTGACAAAAGCCCCAGGGTGGGTGCAGCAAATGCCAGGTCCTCCTACTTCATTTCTCCTCTCACATGTAGTGTCATAAGGGTCAGCCACAAACACAGGGCTCTGGTACCATTTATACCAAGGGTGTGGAACTGTTAGCCATAAAGGGCCAAAAGAAAGGCTACCACACAGGACCTGTTTTTCAAAGTAGGTTTTCACAATGAGTGATGTTTGATAAGATAGTTCCAGAACTGATCTAATTTAACCAATGATGTGCACAAGCAGAAAGTTATATATTAGAACTAGTAGTAATTTAAAAAACAGAAAAGGGCCAGATAGTAAATATTTTAGTCTCTGGAGGTCATATGGTCTCTGTTGCTTGCGACTGCTTAGCTCAGCTCAGCTCTTGTTGTGAGAAAGCAACCACAGGTGATATGTAGATGGGTGACCTTAGCTGGATTTGTCCTGCAGGTTGCGGGGAGCAAGCCCGTGTACTACAACATTGTAATTTATCGTTTTTCTGAGATACAAATTTAGAAACAATACTAAAAAAAAAAGAGCTGTCCTTTACTGAGAACCTACTAAGGGCCAGGCACTTTTGTCACATGATCTTATTAGCCTTCACAATAAACTTTAAGGTAGATAATATCAGCCCATTTCACCCATGGGGAAACTGAGGCCAATAGGATTGACTTATCGAAGACCACACAACCAATAAATACTGGTTCCATGGTTCCAATAAATACTGGAACCATGACTCAAACACAGATTAGTTGAACCCAAACCAGATCCTTTTAAAAAATCATTTGTAATTGTTTAAACATTTTATTGCCCCCATCTTGTGCAGTCCATGGCGCCCTTTCTCAGCGATCTGATTATATCTTAAATGACATCTAGTCGGCAGATATGTGAATCTCGGCAGCGCTGCCCCTACATGTTTCCATATGGCCCTTTCCACCCTGCTCCCTTGTCCTTCCACCTGGCTATGATGTATGAGTGAACTTTCTTCCTTCTTCTTCTCCCAGGGCAGCATTGGGGCTTTCTAAACTGGGTTTTTAGTACTTTCTCTTCCCGTTTCAGAGATTCTTCCTTGTCCCTCTTCACTTTCTAACATGCTACTGGGCAGCTTTGTTATTGGTTTCTTTCATCCTTTCCTTTTTCCTGAAAGGATGAAGGATTTCATTGGTATAGTGCTGTCCAAAAATCCCTTTAGGCTTCTACCCTGGAATTGTGTTTATTTTTATGATGCTAAAGCCCTATGCTCCTAAAATCTATGTTAGAATGTTTCTCTCCTAAACCTCTCATTGTATCTGATTCTACCTGTTGGTTGTTATATCATCAAAGATGATATGGCCACGTCTTTCCAGGATGTGGTTAATTTCACTTCTTCAATCACTTCCTCCTTGTTGGCCAGAACTGTATCTTCCATCTTCTGGGACAGGAAGTTCTCACAAGGCCACTCAGGATTTGCTGGGTGTGTTGGTCAAGACTGGGATGGAAACTCTTGGTACTTAACTCTGCAAATTACTGAGCGACGTGGAATGAGGAAGGAAAAGTGTCATAAAAACTTTGCCCAAACTTCAATACATGGAAAAATATTCCAGAATTCAACAATGTCTGACATACTAGAAGTTTGGGAAATCTTCCAACTTTTAATAATGAATCTATGAGGCGGGCACATGGGACCCACTTTTCAAAGCAGGTTTTCATAAGCAGCAATGTAGTTCCAGAGCTTATCCGTCAAAGTTAACCGATGATGTGTGCAAGTAGAAAGTTACACTTTAGAGCTATTAGTGGTTTTAAAATATCCTTCTTAGGCTTTTTGTTAATGTACCTGCTCATTTTCAATGTTTCAAATAATACAGAATATTTAAAGTAAAAAGGGGAAGCCCCCTATGCCCATGGCCCCACTGCCTGTCACTGGATAAGCCATTTGACCAGAAAGTGTCCCAGACACTGGCATCCAAGGACTCAACCGTCCATCCACTCATCATCCACCACCAGTTCCCTGAACTGGCCTCTTTTGAGCACTTCCTGAATGCCCAGGATCCATAGGTTTCTCTTCACGCCCACACTTCGGTGTAGTCTGAGCCCCTCTTCCCTCTCACCTTAAGTCATCCACTCACTGGTTCGTTTGCTGCCATGGAAATTCCATCCATCCACTTCTCACAGATCAGGCACAGAGATCTCTCCACAGAACAAATTTGGTGTCATCTAGCCCTCGCTTGGATCCTGTCACCGGCTCCCATCCAGGGCATGGCAAGTGAGGCCACTGCGGGGTCCTCAGCTCTTCTCTCCCACCCAGCCCTCAGCCCCTCCAAATTATCTACAGTCCCTTGAATGTGATTTTCTTTCTTGCCCCTGTACTTTGCACAGCTTGTTCTCTTGTTCTTTCTTCTGGAACCTCCTCTTCCTCTATGTGTTGAGGCAAACTTCAAGACTCAGCTTTCCCTTCACCTCCTCCATGACAAGCCCCTTCCCCAGCAGAGTGGTGGATGCACTTCTTCTGAGTGGTACCTCAGCACCCTCTGTCCACCCTCTCATGGAGCTTTCCCTGCTTGTCTCCCTACTAACAAGGCACCTGTTGCAGACCTGGGGGTACAGCCCTCATCTCCTTCCCAGAACTTGATAGCGCTCTATCACTGTTGGCTGAAGCTGGGACTCCTTGTATCACCACTCTCACTGTTTCCATCTTGAGCTGGGAAAGCATTTCCTTAGAAAAGAATATCTTTGGGTAAAAAGCAGGGACTCAGAAGTAGCACAGTGTCCAGCTCAGAAGGGACTCCTCAGCAGGCAGCCTTGCTGATATGGAGGCAGCAGAGAACCCAGGACACCTAGAGTGGGGCTGTCTCTGGGGAGTGGTTGTCCTCTTGGAGAAGTGCTGTTCCTGCCACAGAGGCCCGGCAGACATCTTGCTGTCCTGGCTTGAATCAGACGGTGTCTACCTGCTTCTCTGGGGAGTTTGGAGCCTTTTGTGAAGTTTTCTGGGACAGGCAAGTGATGGGAGCTGACACTCTAGCTAGGGAGAGGTGTTCTCCTGCCCATGTTTCTCCAGAAATACCTGGGAGATAAATTTCTGGAGAGACACTCTTGTTTCTACTATGGCAGTTTTTTTTTTTTTATTGTTTTTTTTTTTAATGCTCACCTGAGGACATTTTAAATTTGATTTTATAGAAAGAGGAAGGGAGAGAGAGAAACATCAGTGTGAGAGAGAAACATCTATTGGTTGCCTCCTGTATGTGCCTGGACTGGGGATTGAACTTGCAACCTGGGTATAGGCCCTGACTGGGAATCAAACCCCAAACTCTTGGGTTACAGGATGATGCTCCAGCCAACCAAGGCACACTGGCTAGGGCCCATATGGCAGTTTTGAAGTGTTTCTTGAGGGCTTTCCAAATTTCTCTGAGAAGGTAGGAGTTTCAGAAAGACGAAATCAGAGTTGATGGCATGTCAGGATAAGTAGCTTTTAGAATGACTTCCATCATTCATTCATCCATCTGTCTATCACGCCAGGCACTGTTGGAGGCGTGTGTGTGTGCGCACAGAGGAAGGGGAGCAGCATGACACAGATGTGGTAGCAGTCCTCATCACTTCCCTTCCCTCATCTTCAAGGAGTTTCGAAGATGCACACAATTCAAGACAAAATGTGGCCAGTGGTGTATGAACTGCCACGGAGGGGCCATCTGCCCTTTCCGCCACATGCACTCAGGAACATGCCAGCCAGAGGAGGGAAGGAAAGTGGGCTCCAGGCTACACACTGGCTACTTTCTGGGAAATCGTGGGCTCTTGTTGGAGTGTTTGTTTACTGCAGAGCAGAACTGAGGAAGTGAGGCCTCAGGAAAGGTGGGGGTGAGTGTTTGCTCACTGGTTAAGCAACTGTGAGAAAGAACAGGGTTTGTCCCCATGTAGCCATGATCACTGTCTGGATTGGGACCCTGAAAAGAATGGATTTCTACTGTCAGACATGCATGGAGAGAGAGCGCTGGGACAGAAGACGTCTTGGCGGGTGTGGGGAAAGTTTTCTCTGTTGGGCCTCCTGGCGGCCAGGGCCAGGACTCTGAGCCTGGGACCTGCCCGGAGCTCACCTTGGACTGTGGGCCTGGGAGAAGCCACTCTGACCATTATGGCAGCTTCACTTCCCCTCTCTCATCCTCTAGCCTTCAAAAAAGCCTCATTGAAGGCAGGAAGGTGGTTTTGGGGATTTATGGGAGTGCAATATTCCCTCTCCAGGATGGACGTGGCAGGAGCAGGTAGGGACCATTCTGTGCCCAGTAGAGCAACCCCCTCATGAAGGGTCCCCGAGGGTGGGGCCTAAGCACCTCGGCCTGCACAACACACCAGATGCAAGCGCAGCACCAGCAGGTAGCTGGCACTCGGCCCAGTTTGAATGGCTTGAGTAAGCGAATGAATGAATGATGGTCGCCTGCAGCAGGTGTAGCTGTGGCAGCCTGAGGTGGAGGCTGGAGGGTGGGTGCTGAGACAGTGTCACTGGTGACACATGGCTGGGGGGCTCATAATTAGACATAAGGCACACTTGATCTCTGCTGAAACCTGGGCATGATGTATGTGGTTAACGAATTGAAGGGAGCAGAATAGGCTGCCCCAAAGGTGTCATTTTGGCAGGTGGATTATTTTGAACTGAAGGTAACTGAGACCCACAGACTCAGGAGAAGTTTTTTCCTACCCTCTTAACTGCTTAAAATAATGTAAACTGGCATCTGTACCAGGAGGAGAGCTATTACCAGAGATATCTTTTTATCTGAAGACTCACCTGCCCAGCAGGGCAAACACCTGCTCCTTTCCTCTCCAATGAATTGCCTTCCTCGCCTTGGAAACCCCAGGCCTCTGTCCCATTCCTTAGCCTCAACTGCTTGACTGATTTTGAGTCTTGCACTCACTTAATTTATGCGCAAAATTACAATTGTTTTTCTCCTGTTAATCTGTCTTATAGCAATTTAATTGTTAGACCAGCCAAAGAGCCTAGGAAGGAAGAAGGGAACATTTTTCTGACCCTACAGAGTCCTCACCATTGTCCTCTTTCCTGTCCAGGAACCCAACTCTAACTTTTCTGTCCCCCAAAGCCAGCACTGGCTGGGCACCTTGAAGGGATTGTACTGAGCAGGAGGTATAAAGAAACGGGCTTGGGGGCCCTGTATTAAGACGTGACATGAAGGGGAGTGACTCTGGGTGCACCAGGAGGAACAGGAGAGCCCAGAGTGCCTGGGTGGCTCACCCCTGGCTGGTCCAGGTGGCTGACGTCATTTGCCTCCCAAAGGGGGCCTGTCCTTGCTTGCGGTTGCAGACCACTTTTAGACCCCCGGCTGGGGCGGCGGGGGCGGGGCATGTATCTCGTGGTTCTCAGCTGTGCTTGCGATGGAGCCTTGGCGCCTCTCTTCAGGGAAGAGGCTCCTCCATTTCTGTGGGTTTGGGTAGAAGCCATGCCCTCAGCATACCCCGCTACAGTATCATGGGTCCGTTTAGACGGGTCTCCTTCTCTGAGAACCCCCTGCCAGCAGGCACTTCCACCTCTGGGCCTCTCCCTCTTGCTCACCACGCCCAGAACACAGGCCTCCTTGTCCGACCCTTGAACTTGTCAATCTTGCCCCTGACCGAGGAAGAGTGGATTTATCATTCTTGAGTGAACACGGATCAGATAAGTCCTCCCTCTACATTCCTGCTTCCTGACTCTTGCTGGCGGCCACCTGAGCTTTCACTGCCCACTCCACAAAGAATGCGGGCCCTGCAAAGTCAGTCGCTCAGTTCAGTGTCTCTGGGTGGGACGTTCACGACGCTGGCTCCTGCCTGGGTGACCATGCTGCTCTGGCTATGGCAAGTTTCCCTGCCCTCTTTCACTTCCATATGGGGGTTCCTGATGTTGCTTTCTCAGTCTAGAGAATGACCTTACCCCGCGGGGCTTAAGGCAACTGAGACCTCCTGCTCCCATCTCTCCTACTGAGCCACTGTGGTCAGGTTGCAGCTGAGGGTGACACTTGCCCCAGGGAAGCGGCAAATCTGGCAGGTAACAGACTCCCACACAGGTGCCCAACTTCCGGCTCTGTTTTTCTCAGCCACACTGGGTGTCTAGCTGGAGGGAGGACAGGGTGCTGTACTGTGTCCCTCAGGAGCCCCTACTGAAACGTCAGCGTCTGCAGGAGCCACATCCTCCAGAGGACCTTGCTCAGCCAATCCCGACACTAGGAGCCGAGCCTGACTGTCATTTTATAAGTGGCTTCACTGAGAAGGAGACTAGACCGTTATGAGTAGAGATGGGGGGAGGGAATAGCCCTCAGTGTTTTCTCTGAACTGGCAGCTTCTTGCTGGCTTAGCACTGACTGATTGTCAACCACTTAGCCCTTACGTAGACAACTGGCCTCAGGGATCGGTTGGTCTTTGTGAATTCTAGTAAATTCTTCGACTCCCTCTTTCCAGAGGTTAATTTCCTAAGAGACACTTCTCCAGAATCAAGCCTACCTTAGATTCACCCCAGACTCTCCTTGTCCTGGGATAGAGAACTTGGCTCCGACTTCCTTCACTTTCTAGTCAGGAAGAAAGCAGTCCTACAGATGGGCAACAAACTAGTCATGTCAACACCAGAAGAGGACCTTTCCCTTGAGTCTTCCCCAAGGAACACAGCTCCTTGCTGCTCAGTAGGAAACTGCTCCATATGTCACTGTGGGGACAGTCTAACCCTCCCTCCTAGTCTGCAGGCTCCTGGGGGCTGTTACAGCTCCTTCTCCTGTGACTTGGCACATAGATGGAATCAATACTGAGAGAGTTGGAAAGACCAGTTTGGGGACCAGATGGAGTTCTGTCCTCCTAGCCCCAGAAGCCCTTCAGCTTCCTGGTTTCAAGTCATTCCTGGAGTCCAGTCGCTCCCGGGGCTGCAGTGAGATGGGAACCCTGTCCCCATGTACATCACTGTCCCTTCATTTCATTGGTTCCTTGAGGCCTGTGTCCACACAGAGACCCTCAGAGGCTCACCACACCGGGGCTTCCTGAGTTTTCATGCTTCCTTAACAATTTAGCATCATCCATTCCCAAAGCATAATTACCTTTCACGGAGTAATTTCAGTACACCTAGGAATTCAAAGATGAGTTAAACATGGCACCTCTCTTCAGAGAGCTTATCTTGACCACAAGGAATTCCTATTAGGGGCTGAAAAGAGGTCACGTATCTCTCAGGGAGGCTCCATTTTAGCAGTTGTGCACACGGCATCCTCCTTGGCCCCAGCTTCCTCCCTTCTCCCTTCTGGTCTCTCAAAGCGCCAGTCGTTCCCCCTTCCTCTTGACCTGCCCTCCACTTTGGCTCTCTCATCCATTCGGTTTAGTTTCCAGGCTCCGTTCTCCAGCCATGTCTTGCTGGTCTTCTCACTTTCTCTTTCCAGCTCTCACTGGACAACGCCCCAGGCCTGGTGGTGTGGATAGGCTGCTTTCTCTGCGCCTCTGGCGGGGCTGTGAAGGGTTGTTGGGGAAAGCATTCTAACCTCACAGCTGGTAGTCACCTTGACACTCTGGCACCCTCTGGGCTCCTACACTACCCAGCAGTGCTACAGAGCTTTCCCAGTGTGCTGTCCACAGCCGTGATTTCCAACCGCACCACTGACCTCAAGTCCTGACCCCAACTCTCCCTCACACTCAGCCCAGGAAAGTAGCCACCATCATAAGAGAGTATATCAGCATTTCGCACCACACTTCCAGCTGCATTCTGCCTGCTCCAGCATGCTGTTCTCTCATGGCTGGAGGCACAGGAGCCCCTCGGCCTCCCTGGGCTCTTCTGTTCATCCAATCCCTGAACTTTATGACCCACCATTGTGTAATAAAGACTCGATCTGGCCATCGTCCCTGATCCTGACAGCTTTGAAAACCCTGGAATTTCCTCAGTGAGAGCTAAATGACCTGACTCTGGTAGGGCCCCTAGACAGCTTCAGGATGGCGGCTAGTCTCCAGAAAGACCAACCATGTAGTTAGAGGGCTTTGAGTCACAGGATATCAGCCATTCCTTATGCCTCCGGGAGGGAAGGGGGACTGAAGATTAAGTTTGAGCATGTGGCCAATGATTTAATCAATCATAACATAAAATAATAAAATAATACCCTCCCCCGCCAAGGCTTTGGACCCTGGAGCTTGGAGGATCTTCCTGATTATGTCTTGTCATTTGGCTGGTCCTCCTGATTTATATCTATTATAATGAAACAACAACATTAAAAACAACAACAATAATAATATAATAGTACTTTCCTGAGCTCTGTGAGTCTTTCTAATGAATTACCAAATTGAGGGGGTCATGGGAACCTCTGAATTTATAGCCAGTCAGTCGAAGGTGAGGATGGCCTAAGGACTCCTGAAGTGTGACTGGCATCTGAGGTAAGGATCGTCTTGCCGGGGCCACGCCCTTCAGCTTGCGGGGTCTGCCTGCACTAACTCGGGGTGGTTATTGCTACAGTTGAATTGAAGTGAACCTGGTGGAGGTTGAAACGAAATATGGTCCTCTCAAGGATTTTGCTCTTTTGATCCCTCTACCTCTATCTCTCTCCACCTCCGACTCCGTCTCTGTCTCTCATCATCAAACTTTTACTCTCTCCTGACTCCTTCTCACCAGTCCCACTCATATCTTGCTTATCGAAAGCAAAACAGCAAAGACCCCACGTTTCTCTACTTGCCGATTTGTTTCTCTGGAAGGAGTGCCTTCACTTGCTCCTCCCCCCACTCCTCAGCCCTCAGTGGTTTTGCTTCCTCCACCACTTGATTGAAACTTCTCTCATGAAGACCATCCTTGGCCTCACAGTCCACAGGTAATTAATTTTCAGCCTTTTTTTAAAAAGAACATTTTTGACTTCTCAGCAGTGCTTCACACTATTGATCACTTTCTTTCTTCTTAAACTACAACCCCTCCCTGCGTCACTTTCGGCAGTACTATACTGGTTGTCTTATGGCCCCTCCTTCCACTTTCCTCTAGTCTCTGCCCATCTCTTAGCTATTCCAGATGGCCCCTAGTGTCCACTCATGCCCTCCTCTTTGATTTCTAGCCCATGAAAATCTCACCATCCTGGGATTCATCACGTCAAAGCCTCTTCTCACTCACCACTCTGGCCCCGCACCTAGTCAGCCATCCTGTGTGGACTGTGTGGAGGGGTAGAACCAAGCAGTTTTAGTCAGACCCCACTTCCAAATCCCTCAGACCCCACTTCTCTTTCTCAAATACCTCCTGTCTCTGCACTTCTGCTCTCTGCCTCTGCTGCTCCCTGGCCCAGAAGACAGCCGCAGCTCCTCCTCGTACTGGCCCTGTTCTCCACCCTACAGCCTCACGCAGGCATCTGTGGTAGAGCCACAGCCAACGTGCCCGGCCCACAGCAGATGCCAGTGAGTTTCCGTTCAGTGAATGAATTAATGAATGAATATTGTGTCCTTGCTTAAAACCTTTCAATAGTTTCCCATGTCCCTTGGAGTCCAATACCATTTTTAGCTCTCCTGAACCAATCTTTGCACACTGCTCTCTTTGGCCTTGAATGTGTCACCTTCCCTCTTTCTGTAACACCTGCCCCTTCTTTGGGCCCAATGACTATTATCCTCATCTTTCGTGGACTTTTCCCTACTTTACTTGCTGTATGTTCTTAGTTACTTCCTGCCCCACCTACTGTATACTTACTACATTTTATTGCAATTGTTTGCAGTATGAATAACACACCCATTAGCGGTATCTCAGTATCCACCTCATTCCACTTTCTTGGTCATACTCATAGCCAGACTTTCAAAATTTTGACTATCTACTTGGTATAAAATGGTATTTGATTGTGACTTGTGACTTAATTTCCATTTCTCCAATTTTTAATGAGGTCGAGCATCTCTTCAGATGGTTACTAAGCATTTACTCTTCTATGAAATGCATGTATTTTATCTTGTATTTTTTCTTATTTATTTGTAGGAGCTCTTTATATATCCTGAGTATCAATCTTTTGTAAATATAAATGTTGTAAATGTTTTATCCCAGTTTGTTTCTTGTATTTTTTACTTTTTAATGGTATCTTTTAATGAAAAAACTTAACACTTAAAATGAAGTAAAATTGATCATTTTCCATGTGTGGTTTATGCCTTTGGTGTTTTTTTTAAGAAATCTCTCCCTGCCCCAAATCACAAAGATATTCTCCCATATTTTATCCTAAAAGTTTTAAAGTTTTTTTTTGTTTTTGTTTTATTTGGACCTTGGCTATCTTTAACTGTCTGGCTTTTCTTTTGGAGAGCAAGTGCACAAAGTCAGGGCCACCAATCTTGTTTCATGTTGAACAGAGACCCTGTGTTGTTATTGGCACCCAGTGAGGGGTCAGTGACTTACTGACTGAGTGACTGACCGAAAGATTGAAGGTAGAAACAAAGTGGAATGGAGTTCAGAGGAAGCAAGGGACACCTGAGAAAGGGTGAGGGAGAGAATATAAAGTAGGACTGTGGTTCGCAATCCTGGGCCTACCCTGCAACCCCCTGGAAGCATTACCATGCCCTGTGGAGGGTCCACACCAAGAGCTTCTCTGTGACTGTCCTCAGGCATGACCTGCACACCAGGAGATCCCAGTGTGGGCTCCTTGCTCAGAGCCACTGGGTTTGGAAGTAAAATAACGCACCAGTCAAGGGTCAACACACTTGGGCTTGAACTTCAGCCTTGTCACTGACCAGCTGTGTGCTCCTGGCTCTTTGCTTACCTAGGAAATGGGTGTAACGACACCTACCAGCCACCATGACTGTGGGAGTTAGAGAAGAAAAATGTGTTCCTGGAATAAAGGGTGTTCTTAATACTTCGCAGTTTCAGTTTTTTGTTTTTTGGGTTTTTTTTTCATTTTTCAAGGAAGGGGTGGCACTTGAGCCAGACCTTGATGATTGGGTCAGATGTAAACATGTAATGATTGGGAGAGAAGCACAGTACAGGTGGAGGGAATGTCATGGTTAAAGGGTCTGGGGAGAGAGCAGGCCTGTTAGCACTGTTGAGAGGCCAAGGAGGAGACCAGGGGCAGGGGGCAGCTGGCTGGCCAGGGGCAGGGGGCATAGCTTCTCAGGGTTCCCATGGATACTGCTGTCCTCCCAAATGTCATAAGTGAGCAAAGGTTCTGGCCTCTCTCTCTTTTCCTCATTCTGGGAAAGAGCAGTGTCTGGTGTTTAGGAAGAGAGTCCAGGAGGGGAAGCGAGAGTGATGGGAGCAGAACGCAGGAAAGGAGGTCCTTGCAGGCGGGCAGGGGCTGGGGGTTTTAGTGTCCAGAGCAGGGGCTTGGGAGTGGTGAGGAGTCTGTCTCAGGCCAGGTAGCATGTATTTCTGTGGAAAATAGTACAGAGGGGTAGAACCGAGCAGCTTCAGTCAGCTTCCCATAGTGCCAAGCCTTTTTGATAGTCTTTAAAAGCCACATAGAGGGGTTTTAAACCTGGCTTTCAAGTTCATAGGTTATAAGATAGCAATGATTGGGAACTTTCTGGGAGAACTCAAGCGAGCAGCCTGGATGTTCTCTTGGTGCTAGCGGTGGCTTAGGGTGAGGTCCGGGCTCATGTCTTTAACTGCTCACCTGGCATAGTCACCTGGTTGTCCCATAGGTGTCTTCAGCTTCTCATGTCCTGAAAAGAACGGTGGTTTCCCTGCCCAACTCGTCTCTCCCTCAGACCCCACTTCTCACTAAATCGTCCTATAATTATTGCCCAGTTGCTTAAGTAAAAAAGTCTTAGCCCTGGTGCTGGATTCCTCCCTGTCTCTATCCTGTCACGGCCCTCACCCCATTTGTCTGAAATAGCTCTGCTTTTGTGCCACCAACTCACTCCACCCGCTCATGGTGGACCATTTCCTCCTGCCAAGCACTCCCCAGTTAACTTCATGAGATCCTCAGTGTAACCCGTAAGAGTGGGTGGAGTCATGTGTGCGCATTAGTCCTTCCTTAATCATTTTGTATTTATGTCTGAAAACACACCATCTTTCTTCACTTGCCAGCTAACAGACTCTATTGGTTGACAAAAATCAACTGATAGCATCAGGACTAACTTGATTGTTTTTGAACACTCAACTTTAAGCATTCTCACTAGTGTATATAGGAGTTATTCTTGGTAAAGGTAGTTGAGTTTTCTAAAACAAATGGAAATTTGGGGGGTGGCCACAGAGCCTGATTTGTGGAATTATATTTTTAGACGGATCTCAGAATTGCTTTTAAGAGCTTTGACAGGCCCTGGTGGGGGCAGCTCGGTTAGTTAGAGTATCATCCCTGTATGGCAAAGTTGTGGGTTTGATCCCTGGTCAGGGCACATACAAGAATCAACCAATGAATGCATAAATAAGTGGAATGACAAATCAATGTCTCTCTCTCTCTTCCTGTCTCTGTCTCAAGTCAGTTTTTAAAAAAGAGACCTTTGACATCTGCCTCGGGGAGTGTCTTCCCTTTGGGGGTTACCAGTGTGCAAATGCTTGGCTTCAGCATCGTTGTTTCTATTGAACTGTCAAGGATCCACTCTTCAGGGGCAATTAACAATAATCAGGTTAACTGATAATCTAGAATGCCAACATGCAATATTACATTTACAGTGGAGGCCATATTTACAGCAACTGTGTATAGTCAAGCTCAAATTAGGATCAGAGTCCCAACAAATATATAATGTATGTGAGAACTCTCAGACTGAATATTTCCAGGGAAATCCAAATTTGTGATGGCTATTGACATACCTTTCTGGAAACAAGAGTTAGCGACATCTATTTACATTTTAAAAGAAACTTTAGCATGTTTTAGATGAACCATTTGTTGGATAAACTGATAGAGCTACAATTTGGGGGAATCATATAGGCCATTGCCCTTAGTAGCTGGGTTTATTTAAAAACCATACCTATTTTTGTTGTGAAATAATCTGGATTCTTAAAAAAAAAAAGTTGGGTTCTACTTTGCTGAGAAGTACTGAGCCATTTACCTGCAATGGGTAGGCCTGAGAGTTAACCTGAGCTAGTCTAGTTGTGGACACGTGGCTGACTCTAACTGGCAGCTCACACACAGAGGGAGGGGAAGGGAGAAGAAAGGATTCAAAAAGAGGTACTGCGCTGTGCTGTATGTGAACTGCTCAGTCTATGTCATGGGGGTGGTTGGCCTAGAGATCCTCAAGGAGACCCGTGTGCATTTATTGATCCTACTACCTGAAGGGCACTGGGATGGGCATTGGAAAAATTAAGTGGAGTAAGAATGGGTCGCTGATCTCAAGAGGCTCATTTGTGGGGAAAGACAGACAAAAATATTGAGTAATTATGATAGGGTGTCTCAGATGCTCTGACGGAGGATTGTGCATGAGAATGAAGGAAGCCCAGCAAACTGAGTCTGGGAGTTGGGAGGACACAGCCCTGAGCAGCGGCAACTGGCACTGAGTCATAAAGGAGGAGCAGAGCACAGGAGGGATGGCGAGTGTCAGCGAGAGGACTTCAGGCAGGGTCTCTGTGGGGAAGCAGTGAGGGACGAGACTGGGATCGTAGGCAGGGACTTTGCGTATTGAAGTGACACAATCAGATCTGCATGTTAGCAAGTTCATTTTTGCACAGTAACAGGGAAAGGGCTGAGTTGGGCAAGGCTCAAAGTAGGGAGACAGACTGTCTAGGGGAAAGTGAGGAGGCCCTGAAATAAGGCAGTGGTGATAGCAGGGAGGGGAAGGGACAGAGCCGAGATATTTCCAAAGTAGAAACAAAATGGATCTAGTGACTGGCTGGACATGAATGCAGGTGGGGAAGCAGAGTGAAGATAACTCTGAGACTTCTAGGTTGACCCATGCGAGTGGCATAATTTAACACCCCCAGGAAACCAGAGGAAGATCAACTTCGTTTGTTTGTTTGCTTTGGGGGGAATGATATAGGAGGAGTTATCAGGTTGAAGTTGGGTATATGAATTTGGTATTCCTTTGGGATTTACAGCTAAATCTCTCTGAACAGCAGCTGAATATGTCTGTCTGGGATAAGGAAATGAAAGAACAATTTGGCTGGTTATGCACAGTTACTGGTGGTCACTACTTTCCAGGACTTAGAGAGAGTAGCTGAGTGGAAAGGGCCCCCCTGCAGGAGCTGGGCGAGAACCTAGGGGAATAAAAGCTCTCACCTCCCCCCCCTTCTGCCTCTGATTTCCTCACAGCTCCTCCTGCCCGCTACACCTAACGGAAAGCCAAGCAGCAGGGGGCCCAGAGGAGGCAGTCCCTGTGGGTCAGCCTCTGAGGGACCAGAGCAGGTTGGACGGGGGGAGAGAGCGCAACTGGGGGTTCACAAGGAGTGTATCCAGGAAAACTGTCATCTGGGGGCAGGTAGTGCAAGAATTGTCAGTAAAGCAGACTGAGGAGCCAGAGACTAGAAGAGCAATCAGATGGCATGGAGGCCAAAGGGAAAAGGAAGTGGAAGTGACCAGTGGTACCCTTTGCTGCAGATGTCAGGCAAGACATGGGCCGAGTCCACTGGATTTGGCAACTGGGAGACCCTCACAAAGGCAGTGGCGGTGGAGTGTTGGGAACAGCAGTTAGCTGATGGGGTGGATTAAAAAATAAAAGGGATTTTCATTTCTAGCAAATATGGATGACTACTCGTACCGAGCAATTTCTCCCAGTAAAAGACATCTGAAAATATCTGGATAAATTAGTTTGAAATGAAATATTTTTAAACACATGCCTGAATTGATAAGAGAAACAATTTAAGGCCAGATGCAATGGGAAAATTATTCCACAGCTGAGGTGAGGGTAAGCTAGACAAGGTAAGTGTTTAGCAGACTGAAGGATCTTCTAGGCAGAGGTGAGGGTGCAAAGATGAAAAAAGTGAGCAAGGGTAGTTTTTGTCTGAGATGGGCTGGGACCAGATTCTTGAAAAGAAAACCCCCCTCAATTCTTGAGGCTTGAGCCCCCCCAGGAACCATGACCTACCAGGGTAGCCATGTCCACGACAGTCTAAAAATTTCCGTATCACCATCTCCCACATCAACCATGAGGGGTGTTAAGGAGCTCTGATGGGTAAACCTCCAAGTGTTTGGTGGTAGAGCTGGGTGTGGTGTGTGTATTGTGGGGGTGGGGTCAGGGTGGGGTGAGGCTGTGAGGTGGTTCTAAACCTAAGAATTTATCATTTCAAAGTGTTTTGCTGTGATTAAACT
This sequence comes from Mormoops blainvillei, assembly GCA_004026545.1. Taxonomy (NCBI): domain Eukaryota; kingdom Metazoa; phylum Chordata; class Mammalia; order Chiroptera; family Mormoopidae; genus Mormoops; species Mormoops blainvillei. Next base: position 18,931 of record PVJD01012556.1, on the reverse strand, counting down.
CAGGTACGAAAGGCAGGTGCTTTTGACGGACAGGGCTGCTCACAGTTGTTTTTTCCAGGACTCCCAGCCTGGAGCCTCGATGACTGAAATGAAAGAAGCCTCGAGGCCGCCTGTGAATCAGGCCACCGCAGGTGGCAGGTCTCAGGCAGTGTCCCCTCCAGGGTTTGGATCTTCTCTTCAGCTGGATCTGACCCCCGCTGGTGAAGGGCACGTTCCCCACGCTACTGCAGGAATGCAAGCATGAAAACACACACAGGTAAGCACCCCGTCACTTCCTTTTGACACCAGGACCTTGTCCAGGCTGCCAAGGCTCTGTCACATGTGGAGACCAGTTGTACTTAGTACATAACGATAAAGGGCTTGAGGAACCCGTCCACCCCGTGACCCGTGCCCAGTCCACAGACGTCCACAGATGCCTGCTCTTCCAGGGCAGGGCCTCAAGACAAGCTTGGAGACTTATTCACCTGTGACACCCTCCAGCTAATGAAGGTCTCCCACCCTCTCCACTCTTCCTCTGCCTCCAGCCAGGCAAGGAGCAGTGACCAAGTTCATCAGTGGAGAGGGTTGCCCAAGTGGCATTTCCCTTAGGACAGGTGAGGGCTCTTTATGTTACCTGTACCCCACCCCTGTTTTCTGGTCTTGTTCCCAAAGCTGTACACACTTGGAGGAGAGGAGGCTGAGTGGAGATTTAGGAAGGAGACATGCCAGGGAGCCCCAAACACCCACCCCACCAGAGAAACGCCAGCTTGACTAACTGTCTGTGTTAGATACTTGTTACGCTGACTTAGCGCTGTTTAACCTCATAAAAACCCTTCTCTGATGACAACTGGAGCCTGGGGTTCCTCAACTTCAATGGATGTAGAGTGAACAAGAAGGGTTAGGAATGTGTACTGATGGTCCAGGAGGAGGGATCAAGGCGCACACTAGAGCTGGGGCTTGATGCAGAGCGCTTCCAGGGGTCAGCGGGCTCAACCCTGAGCGTTCTCCTTGCCAGCAGCCCACCTTCCAGGAGCCACGGAATGGCGTGGGAGGGGCAGGGAGTCAGACTGCCCAAGCCACCACCTGGGGAGTATGGATCCTAATAAGGAATCGCGAGGACACGCCCCTGCCCACTTGCTCGCCACAGATTGCCAAACACAGGCTGTGTAAGAAACACCAGTGACATTTCCAAGTCAGAATTGCAAGAGTAATGGGAAGCGGGAACCCAAGTAGGGACCTGGTAGGGAGGGACAGGGATGTTGATCGTTTATGAAAGGAAGATTTAAGGAAAGCCACTGCCCTTTACATCAGAACAAAGACATCACAGAGCCTCTTGTTCAGTTACTGGAGAATAGGTCGGGGTTGGGCTCCCCCAGTGCCTGAGCCTGAATGCTGGGGCTGAAGCCTCTGCCTCCCCATGGTTTCTTGGGGTCAGAAACATTTGGGTCTTACTTCATTATGCTGCCGTGGGAACATGCCGAGCACTCAGGGATAAGGGGTGGGGCACTTGAACAGCTGCAACCTGCCAACTGGAAATTGTCCCCACTGTGAGTTACATGCCTGGCAGGACTACTTGTTCATCCACAGAAAACTGAGGCTGTGGTTTGATATTTTTTATGTGGGTAAGATTGGAGTTTTAATAGTTGAAACACACAAGAAACATTTTATTGATTTGGTTTATTTAGATTTCTCTGGAGCTAAGCTTGTATCTAGTTTTGAAAGTTAGGAACAAAAGAATTGTTTGATTATTTGGGGAGGCCTTTTAACCACAAACTGGGGATTCCACTACCTACCTCACAGAGATGTTAACTTCGAAAACGTGGGATCACTGAGCTCACTTCGATCTTTTTAAAATTTGCAGCGCGTGCCCTGGAGCAGAGCTTTCTCTGCCCTCTGTGCAAGGTCCAGAAACAGGAGGCAGCCTATGTCCCACTGGTAAGGACTCGGATTTGGGCCATTTCCCAGGCAGCGAACACATTTCATGGACCACATACTCAGGGGAGTGTAAAAGAACTTTCCTTATTTTTCTGTAACTCCCCTTAGTCTGGATTGAAGTCCTCGTTTTTAGTTTCTTTCCGGTGAACTCAGACAATTCAGTAATTTCACAGTCATTTTAGGTTTAAATCCAGCCAGCTGAGGGTTTTACCTGATCCCTCTTGCTCCCTGGGGGCACCCAGATGTGAAGGGGTCTTCACAGCATAGAGTTGTTGGTGGGAAGGGGGCAGAATGTCTATGGAGGCCCTTTGGGACTGCTGAGCTGAGTCTGGCCCCGCCTGGCCTCAGTGCCCACAGTTCCCACAGCAGGGCGCTCCGTGTCCTTCTTGTCTCAACCACAGGCTGCTCGGCGCATAGGCCCGTCTTGCTGTTGAGATGGAACGACGTCGGCTTGCGGATGCTCCGAGCTTTCCTGGGGCCACAGGAAGCTGCGCTCGTCCGTGCGCTCATAGTACGCTTTGTCCAGACCTTCCTTGCTACGTCTGCGTCATTTCCAGTTTCTTCTTGGTTTGCAACTTTCGTGGCCTCCCGTGGATATCTAAACTGATCTGGGTTTTGTCATCCAGCACCGCAGGGCTCTGCCTGGAGACAGGGGTTGAGGGAGAGGCTGTGCCTGGGCCTCTGCTCCCTCCTGGCTGCAGCCTGGCCTGGCTCTTTATGTCAAGGTGCAGCTCGGAGGGGTGCAGGCTGGCATTAGACAAATGTCACGTGTAGTCGAATTACCCTCGGAAATCCCCTGATGGGTGTCACCCTGACACTGTTACCTGGCCTCCTTAAGTCCAAAAACCGGTTTTTGCTGGGGTGGTTTAGGAGGCCGGAGGGGAAGGGGTTGCAGAGAGCTGCTGAGAAAGGGCAAAGGGAAGTAAGTGGGTGTGTGTAGGACACGATCTTTAGTTAAATTCCCAGCTTTTACCTGCTACCAAGGCTTCCCTGCTCCCCATCCCCAGGTCTGGGCCCCGGCCATTCTATCAGCCACTTCTCCCTACAGAGAAGCAGCACGATGACGAGTCCTTCCTCCTAACGTGGCTGTCAGAAGGCGAGCTGGGTGCTGTCTAGGCTCTAGTCGGATTTGGGGACAGGCAGTTTGCTAGCGAAGGAAGTGGCTCACCAGTTGAAAAATGACTGCTCTGCTGGAAAGTGTCTCCATTCAGACTCTAAGCCGGAGAAACCTTTAAAATAAGTTGGCCAAGGTTTTCTTCTGAAGTGTAGTCTTTTCTTTATGAGATCGGCCTGTACTGGAGGTTTTAACAAATGGATTCCATGTTTACCGAGAACTGGGGTTCAGAAAGGTCCAGCAGTTGCCTCACCTGCAGTCAGACTCTCTTTCGTAACCCGGCGGTCACGTGACCACATGTCGGGGGAACTCCTGTGTGAACCCCAGCCCAGTGTTTGTCACAGTCTTTAGCAAAACAAAATAAAACAAAACAAAACCCTCAACTAGGTAAAGAAATAGAGGAAAAATTCTAAAAGCGTTGTAAGAGAAATCTGGTGTTTGTTTGGGTTTTAGCTCCAAGTTGATTCACTGCTCCCATAAATGATGCCTCTCTGCACTGGGCCCTATTGTAAAACTGAAAATACACGTCGGCCCAGCCTGCGAACGTCGGAAGATGATTCATGTGAGCTTTGCTATAATTCATAGCTTTGGGGTAAGAGGCAGGAGGTCTAGAAGGCTCAGAGCACTGTTCCTGGAAGGCTGAGTGAACACAGCTCAGGTGGACTTAGTACATGACACAGAGACAGATGAGTCTGTGAGAGCTGCCTGTGGCAAGCTGACAGCTGGGGATGAGGAAGCAGAAAGACAGCTCTTCCATTCCTGAGGAGAAGTTAACGGTAAAAATGACATAAATACTTATTTAATACTTGAAATTGGAAACTGCAACATTGTGTTCCCAGTGAAATTTGGCAATGTTTTCCACAACTGGGAATTTTCTAAGCAGCCTTTGAACATGGGTCTGCACACTGTCAGAGGAGCCATGGGATGGAGAGCGGCACTGTCACCACACACGGGTTACAGAGCTTGCACTGGAATCCTGTCTGCCTCTGGTGTTCCCTGAACAGGTCACTTAAGTTCCATCCTCTTCTCCTCCTTCTTCTTCTAAGTTTTATTTTTTCTTTTTAAATTCGAACACCACAGAATTTGTAGAAGAAAATATCCATGTCCCCTTTCACGTCTCCTCACTCCCAAATGCACTTCTTGATCGCACAATGGCCATGACACCGTTTGGTTTGCGCCCTTCCCAGTTCAAACCTTTCCTTTGTGCATGCAGAGAAATACACATATACTATTCTTTTTCCTAAATTAGGTCATACTTAGCCATATTGTTTTCTTTTATAACTCACTTTATTAAGATATAATTTATATACAGTGTAACATCCTTTTGGGTGACATTGGTTAATAAAATTGTATAAGTTTCAAGTGTACTATATTATGATACATCATCTGTACATTGCATTATGTGTTCACCACCCATGACCTAGTCTCCCTCCATATATTTGACCCCATTTACCCTCTTCAACCTCCCTTTGCCCCTCTTCTCCTCTGGTAACTACCAGATTGTTGTCCATGTCAATGAAGTTTTCTTTTTGGTTTGTTATTTGTTTGTTTTGTTTGTTCATTTGTTGCTGTCAATAAGACATCCATTTTTAAATGTACAGCTTGACAAGTTTTGAAAAAAAAACACAAAAAACTTGTGAAGCTAATACCTCAGTCAAGTCACAGAATATTTCTGTGACCCTCTTAAGTTCCCGTCTGCCCTTCGTAGTCAACTTCCCACCCACCCCCAGGCAACCAGGGTCTACTTTCCATCACTGCAGCTTCCATTGGCCCCTTCTGTACTTTTCTATAAATGGAACGATATTTTGTGTAGTCTTTGGCGTTTGGTTCCCTTTTCTCAACATAACATTCCAGAGAGCTGTCTGTGTTTCTGTTTGTCAGTAGTTAATTTCTTTCTACTGCTAAGTAGTTTTCTGTTGCATAAATGTACCATAATTTGTATTTCTGTTTGACTGCCAAGGGACATTGTGGCTTGTTTCCAGTTCCTGACAACGATGAATAGAGCTGCTATGAATGTTCATGTACAAGTCTTTGCGCAGACTTGAGTTTTCACATCTCTTGGTTGAGGAGCTGGGATCAGAAGTGGTGGGTCATGCGGTCAGTTTATGTTTAACTTTGTAAGAAACGCCCAAGTTCTTGGTGATGGTGATGCCACCCTGCGTTCCCTCCAGCAGCGTCTGAGAGGTCCGGCTGGTCTGTGTCTTGGCTCCTCCTTTTTGTTTTATTTAATGTCAGACACCTAAGTGAGTATGCGGAGTCATCTCACGGTGGTCCTAACTCTCTTCTGGTGACGGACACTGTTGAGCATTTTTCTTGTGCTTGTTGACCATTCACATGTATTCTTTTGTGAAGTTGCTGTTCAAATCTTTTTCCCATTTAAATAATTGGTGGTTTGTCTTATAATTGTGTTGGAAGGTACGAGATAATAGAAAATATATATATTAGTCTCTACCCCCAGTTCCTGACACAGAGCTCCTGAAATCCTTGTAACTTCCTTGTGATAGGAACATTTTTGTCTTAATGAGGTGACTCTCGATAAACCTTGGATGTGGGCTGGTCACAGGGAAGACCAGGCCATGATTAGAAGCTTGGCATTTTCAGCTCCTCCTGCCTCATTTTCTTGAGGAAAGGGGCTGAAAATGAAGTTTATAATTGATCATATGTATGTGATGAAACCTTTATAAAATCCCCAAAGTATGATGTTCAAAGAGCTTCCAGGCTCTCGAATGCACCCACTGGGAGGGTGACGTACCCCATCTCCATGGGGACAGGAGCTCCTATACTCGGGACCCTCCTGAACCTCGCCCTGTGTATCTCTTTGTCTGGCTGTTCATCTGTGCCCTTTATCCTATCACTTAATAAACTGGTATTTCCTCGAGCTTTATGAGCCACTGTAGCAAATTAATCAAACCTCAGGAAGGGGTTATTGAAACTTCTGATCTGTAGTTGGTCAGTCTGAAGCACAGGTGATAACCTGAGTTTGCAACTGATGTCTGAAGGGGAGGATGGGAGGCAATTTTTGTGGGACTGAGTCCTAACCTGTGAGATCTGACACTATCTCCAGGTAGACAGTGCGAGTATTGAGTTAAATTGTAAGACACCCAACTGCAGTCGCAGAGAATTGCTTGGTGAGTGTAGGGGACCCCTCCCCCAATTATAACTGGGTGTTAGAATCATTACAGAAGAGTTCCATATTTATGTTTTATTCTCTATCCATTTTATACACAAGTCCTTGTCAGATATAATCTGTCTTGCATCCTCATAGGACTGGTCAGATAAGATAATGAGCAGAAGAATGCTTTGCAAATGGGGTGCATGATTTAAATGCTATTCATTCAGGTCCTAACGCTCATCATAAGGCCCTTCCTGACGTGGTCACAGGAGCCGGCCCCCCCCCCGCCTTTAGCAGACCAGCCCCTCTGCGCCGGCTCCCATGAGTCAAGCACAGGGCTTTCGGTTTGTCTTTTCTGGCCACATTGCTCAAATCTGTGACACGCAACGAACCAAAACATTTTGGATTGTGACACTGGCCTGTGAAAGTGAGGGTTGTGAGAAGTGGTTTTCCCTGATTTTGCAACAACTGTCAGTTTTGTGGGTCCTGTTACTGTACCTTCTGTTGAAAGAAATTTATGGAAGTAAAACATCTGGCCAAATACCTAGAAACCCTCTCCTTGTTCCCTGCCCTTGAGTTCTCATAAATGTAGTATTTGTTTGTTTCTTTGTCTTAACAGCAATTTAAAGCTAATTGGGAAAATTTGGAAACATCACGTCTGATCCTCATGTTTTCTCAAATAAGGTATGGTTTCTGGGCCTTTTGAAAGTCTCTTTTCTGCCTTGATTCGTGTGTTTGTGAATGCTGGGCTTAAGGTGTTTGTATCTGGTCTGTAAACTCCAAGAGAGCAGACTGCAGAGGAAGCCTTCCCAACACATTAAGCCTCCCCAGCCGCCCTTGTGTTTACAATAGACAATCACTAATGGCATTCACACACCTGACTGAAGAGAGGTTGGCCCAGCAGATTGGAGTGTGGCCACATGGGTCACATGTGCCCTTAAGACTCTTATCTCTTTATTTGGTTCTTAATTTGCATTTTAACAATCTGATTAAAAAAACCCACAAAAACAAAAACCCAACCTAGAATCGAGTAATCAGGAGATATTGGCTAATAACCCCTCTTGTGTAGGTAAGCACTCTGACAGTGCATAGAAATGTGGATTTCCATTTTTCATGGTTATAGCCAGCATCACCCTGTCACTCCTAATTCCACACTCCCCAAGGCGTGCCCTAGCCCATCTGTCCTGTTCTCTTTTCCCTGCTCTTTGTCTTGGGCTGACGGCTCATCCCAGTCCAGAGGTAAGGACAGACCTGTACCAGCTGCCTTGCTGTGCTCCTTAAAACCACAGGAGGGCTCCTGCTTCTCCTCTCCGTGTCCTGCACCCACCCAGGGCTCGGGTGCCCTCATTTCGATGACTCATTGCACAGCCTCCTCACTTGTCTCCCAGCTCAGCCCTTCTCGGTCCATACCCAGCTTTTACACTGCTATGAAAGGAGCATTCTATGAGGAAAAACTTGGAGCAGTGTTCTTCTCCTGCCTAGAGAGCACATGTGGCATCGTTGGCAGCATATCAGCCTCACCTCAAGTCCAAGGCTGCACTGAGGCTGTGCCCAGAATAGGCAGCCTCCCCCTTGCCCCTGGCCGGCCTTGGCCACTTTCTCTGACCGAAGTGCCCTCCTCTGCACGCCCCTTGCCTGGCGCTCCCTAGACTGTGAGCACCATGAGGGCACAACCGTGGTGCTGACTCCCCATGTGTCCCTAGCACCCAGCTTAGTGCCTGGCACACGCTAGGTACAGATGTCTTAAGGAATGAACTGTGAGCTGCCCACTGGAGATCCAGGTGGCCCGGTACTGTATGTGATCATAAGCTGTCTCCCCTCCAGTAGCTGGGGTTCAGAGAGGGTTTTTGCAGGTCTTTGTCCAGCTGTCAGACACCCAGAAGCTGCAGAGCCTCAGCACAGCCATGGTGACTGTCTCTGTCAGCTTTCTGGGCTGCTGATCTTGAGAGTCCTAGAGTTTTTCTCTTCTTTCTGGTCCTTCCGCACCCAGGGAAGCCCAGGCCTGGGCCCCAGGCTGTCAGCACAGCCTGTGGTTGCCTGGCTCCTGTCAACCAGAGCCTGAGCCCTGGTCTCGATTGTTCCCTCTCTCTGAGCTGACCGTCCACGTTAGTGACCAGAGGCACGCTATCGCTAAATGATCAGAGGTCCTAGTTATCCAGGTAATATAAGACCTTCGCAGAGAATTGACAGGTGTGGAAAAATGGAAGAAAACCATCATTAACCCCAGCTTTCAAAAGCAACCACTGTTAACATATTTTTAACCTGCCACATTACAATAGTGTTCCCTTAGCACAGTTTCACTTTCTGCATTTTCAGTTGCCCAAGGTCAACTGCGGTTTGAAAATATTAAATGGAAAATTCCAGAAATAACTCATAAGCTTTAAACTGCACACCATTCTGAGCAGTGTGATGAAATCCTGCTTCGTGCTGCCCAGGATGTGGCTCTTCCCTCTGTCCAGCTTCTCCATGCTGGGCGCATCCCCATCCGTTAGTCACTTAGTAGTTCTCTTGATGATCACATTGCCTGTTGAAGTGTTTTTGTTTGAGTCACCCTTGTTTTACTTAGTAAGGCCCTAAAGACATTCACATAACTTTTATTACAGTATGTTGTTGCAATTATTCTATTTTATCATTAGTTATTGCTGTTCATCTCTTATTGTCCCTGATTTATAAATTAAACTTTGCCATAGGTATGTTCGAATAGGAAAAAAACAGCATATCTGGGGTTTGGTACTATGGTGGTTTCAGGTGTCCACCGGGGGGTCTTGGAAAGTGCCCTCCTCCACGGATAAGGTGGGACTACGGTACTTCTTCCTTCTAGCCATTTTTTAACAACAATTTCCAAACCATGGTCATACCTGAGTTTTAACATTTCTTAGATGAAAATAATCTTCATTTAGTTGTGGAAACCAGGCAAACATATTTACATGGCCAGGGAGCCACAGAGAAACTCCAGTAATCCTTTCACTTAACAAGTATTACTATGTGTCACTGGAGTGACAATGTGGACAAGGTGACTGTTCACAAAAAGCTCTTTTTCATAGTAGAGAAAACAAGGGATCAATGGAGTTACAAATAACAAATTATGAAAATATTCAGATAGTGACACACTCAGTGAAGATAATGAAGCAGGTGATGTGGGGAGGGCGGCAGGAACGTAGCCTGAGAGAGGTTGGTTAGGGAAGGTGATGGGAGGGACCTGTGAGAAGGAGCTGGGCCCAGGAAGGTCTGAGAGAAGCCTCCTGTCTGGCAGAGGACCCACCACGTCTAAAGAAGCAGAGGAGGCCCCAAACAGCACAGTGCATGAACTAGAGCAGGAGCGGGGTCATAAGTCAGAGAGGGTGGTACCTTGTAAGCCATGGTCAGGAATTAGGATTTTGTTCTAAGGGGGAGAGGAAGCCATTGGAGGGTTTTAAGTAGGGGAAATGACAGGATCTAATTCGTACCTTAGAAGGATCATCTTATTGGGGATAGGTCCAGAGGAGGAAGGTAACTTGGGGCTGGGTGGTAACCATGGGGGTGGAGGAAGTGGGCAGACTTGGAATATACCTGAGAGGTGGAGTCTTCAGGATAGGTTCATAGACTGTGGAGGGATGGTACATCAAGGGTGCCGACCTAAGGGGAACGCTGGGGAGAAAGCAGGTTTAGGTGACAGGGAAAGAAGAGTGTGGTTTTGGCCATTTCCAGGTTGGAGCTAGGTGTCAATGTCAAGTTGATAGTTAGATAATCCAGTCTGGATTCCATGGGAGAGGTGAAGGCTAAAGATGTAAAAATGGAAGTCATTGGCTAACAGGTGGAACTACATGTGATGCCCTGAGTATGTGGGCACCTAGTCACCAGTTTAGGGCAGTTAGCATCTAAGACCAATTCCTGCCAACCAGTGGGGCCTGCCTGGAGGGCAGGGTGGAGTTTAGGTTGCAGGCGGGGTTCTCCTACCCACGATGGGTGTGGCTTGATTGGGAGGCAAGTGGCACTGCTCCCACGCCTTCTTCATTCCCTCACTTTAGCTTACGTGTTTTCCAGAAGCCCCCATTTTCTTCATAGTTTAACAGCTGCCACACAAGCTGGGCTGCAGGGCCCAGAGCATGTGTCACATGGTCCTCATTTTGATTTGTCTCCATGGGTGCCATGTCCTGGTGTTGCCCTTGGTCTTTCATGACTGAATGAGTAAAAACCCTACATTTATATTACAGGGCATCCTTCCCAGTCCTTATGAGGCAATTTATCTCAAGAACTGCAAAAGTTTTTAACATCCATTGGATCTTCATTTTGAAGATGGAAAATTGAGGGCTGGAGAAGAGAAGTGACTTGGGGAGGGTTACAAAATGAATCAGTGGGAACTGTGAATTCTGGGAGGCCAGGGACCACTACTGCTGTAACTTGATCATTATGTAGACATGTGAGCTTCAACAGTAAAAGGGGCCTTTTAAAATGAAAATCATGCAGGCTTTATGTTTTTGTTTTTTTTTTGAAATAATTACAGATTTGGAGGGAAGTATAAAGCAATAAAGAGGGAAGTCCTAAGCACCCTTCTCCTAGCTTCTCCCAGTGGTAACATCTTACATTCTTACAGAACCATATTAAAACCAGGACTTGGGCATTGGTATAATCCACAGACTCACTCAGATTTCATGTTACATATGCACTCATTTGTGTGTGTGTGTGCAGCTCTACGCAATTTTATCATGTGTAGCTTTGTGTAACCACCACAATCAAGGCACTCAACTGTATCATTTCCACACAGCTTCTTCTTGCTCCCTGTTTATAGACACCCTACTTAGCCCCCCATTCCTAACCCCTGGAAGCCAGTAATGTGTTCTTCATCTCTGTAATTATGTTATTTAATTAATATTACATAAATATTATATAAATTGTGAAGTAGGTACACTTTCGTGATTGGCTTTTCTTCACTCAGCATAATTTCCTTGAGGTTCATCCAAGTTGTTGGGTGTATCAGAAGTCCATTCTTTTTCATGGCCGAGCAGCATTCCAGGCTATGGACGTGCCACAGTGTATCATTCCCTACTGAAGGTCACTGGATAGCTTCCAGTTTGGTGTTGTTATGAGTAAAGCAACCACAAAACACTGCGTATAGGTTCTTGTGTGAACTTAAATCTTCATTTCTCTGGAATATATACCAAAGAGCGCAATTGCTAGGTCACATGATAGGTTATATTTAGTTTTAAAAGGAACTGCCAAGAGTCAGGTATAGGACTTCTGATCAAGATGGTGGCATAGGTAAACATGGTTCATCCTCACACAACCACATCAAAATTACAACTAAAATATAGAACAACCATCACTCAGAACTGTCAGAAATTGAGTTGAATGGAAGTCTGATAACCATGGAATTAAGGAAACCACATTTATTCAAATTGGTAGGAGGGGCAGAGATGTGGGATGACTGGTCCCACATTCATGTGTGGATAAAAATTCAGGAGGGATATCTTGGGAATGAGCCCCGGCCCTACACCAGGTCCCCAACCCCAAGGTTCCAGTTCCAGGAAGGTAAGTCCCCATAATTTCTGGCTGCAAAAACCAGTGGGGATTGAGACATTGGAAGAAACTTCTGGATTCCCAAGCTGGTCCTCTTAAGGAGCCCACACATGGACTTAATCAGACTCACTCCCTCTGAGCTCCAGCATGGGGGTAGCAGCTTGAAAGGCACTAGTGGCGTACAGGGAGAAACTGAAGTGTCTGGCATTAAGGTGAGAGCTGGGGGTCAGTTTACTCCTGGACAGAAAGGCAGGTAGAGGCCATTGTCCCTTTTCTGAACACTTTCCCCACAGAGCCACAGAGCAGGAAGTCTGGTGCCATATCTGAGACTTCATTAACCTGGCTAACACTGCTTGTTCTGCCCAGGAGATCCACAGAGGCTATCTCACTCAACATATGGGCCCACCCAAGCTGCTTTTCCATATGAACGGCTGGTCTTGGCTTATGCTTCACAGCTTCCTAAATCCCCTCAAATAAGCAACTGCTGGCCTCGGAGAGCCCCTGGCCCCTGTACATTTTGCTAAGTGGTTCCAGGCCAGGCACTAGCAGCAGCCAGCCTAGATTCACAGCTTGGCTTCACCTGGGATTCTCTAAGCCCAGCACAAGTAGCAGCCATCTTGGATTGCTTTATAGCTCAGGCAGAGTGCACTGGGAAAAACACAGGTCGGGGCTAAACTTGGCCTGTACCACCTGGGAAAGCCCAGGGCCAATGCACCTGGTGGATAGCTACAGACCTCCTCAGAGCACCACCACCCTGCCCCTGCACAACTGATCCTCCATGGAGGGTAGAGGTTTGTTGTCAGTGTCACAGCCAGTCCTTTCAGCTGACTGGCCTGGGTAAATCCCTCCCATTGACACACCAGCAGCAACTAAGGCTCAACTACAAGAGGAGGGTGTACTCAGCCTACATGAAGGATACACCTTGAGTACCTAGCTTGGGTGATGGGGAGGCTGTGCCACTGGTCCCTACAGGACACCTACCACATTAGGCCACACTACCAGGACATAGAGTCAAAGCAGCTCTACCTAATACATAGAAACAAACACAGGGAGGCTGACAAAACAAGGAGACAAAGAAACATGGCCCAAATGAAAGAACAGATCAAAACTCCAGAAGAAGAGCTAAATGAAATGAAGATAAGCAATCTATCTGATGCAGAGTTTACCATACTGTTTATAAGGATGCTCAAGGGGCTTAGTGAGGACCTCAGCAACATAAAAAAACACAGTCAGAAACAAAGGATACACTAATTGAAATAGAGAACAATTTACATGGAAACAACAGTAGAACAGATGAATCCAAGAATCAAATCAATGATTTGGAACATAAGGAAGCAAAAAACCACACAGAACAACAACAAGAAAAAAGAATTAAAATAAAGAGGATAGTGTAAGCAGTCTCTGGGAGAATTTCAAGAGGTCCAACATTTGCATCACAGGGGTGCCAGAAGGAGAAGAGAAAGAGAAAGAAATTGGAAATCTACTTGAAAAAATGATGAAAGAAAACTTCCCTAATTTGGTGAAGGAAATAGACATGCAAGTCCAGGAAGCACAGAGAGTCCCAAACAAGATGGATGCAAAAAAGCCCACCCCAAGACACATTATAATTAAAATGCCAAAGGTTAAAGACAAAGGAAGATTCTTAAAAGCAGCAAGAGAAAAGAAGTTAGTTACCTTACAGGAGAGTTCTCATAAGAATGTCAGCTGATTTCTCAAAAGAAACTTTGCAGGCTAGAAGGAGTGGGCAAATAATATTCAAGGTCATGAAAAACAGGGACCTACAGTCATGATTGCTTGATCCAACAAAGATATCATTTAGAATTGAAGGGCAGAAAAAGACCTCCCCAGACTGGAGAAAACTAAAGGAGTTCATCATTGCCAAAACATTATCATATAAAATGTTAAAGGGATGTTTTTAAGAAAGAGAAGATCAAAACTATGAACACTGAAATGGCAATAAATACATATCTCTCAACAACTGAATCTAAAAAACAGACTAAGCAAACAAGAACAGAGACAGAGTCATGGATATGGAGAGCGTTTTGATGGTTTCCAGATGGGAGGTGGTTGTGGAGCAATGGCTGAAAAAGTGAGGGGATTAAGGAGTACAAATAGGTAGTCACAAAATAACCATGGGGATGTAAAGTATAGTATAGGAAATGGGGTAGCCAAAGAACCTATACACATGACCTATGGACATGAACAATGGTGTGTGAATTGCCTCAGGGAGTGGGGGATACTGGGTGGAGGTGAGGGCAAAGGGGGAAAAATTGGGACAACTGTAATAGCATAATCAATAAAATATAATTAAAAAAAGAATGGCTAAACTGTTTTCCAGAGTGGCTGTGCCATTCAATCCACCACAGCATATAAGTGACCCATTTCTCCACATTGTCACCAGTATTTGGTATTATCATTATTTTTTCATTTCAGACATTCTGATAGGTGTGTAGTGATATCTCATTTTGGTTTTAATTTATGTTTTTCTAATGGCTAAAGATGTTGAACCTTTATTCATGTATTTATTTGTCATCCTTGATCAAATGTCTGTGCATGCATGTGTTTTGCCAATTTTTAAACTGAATTGTTTGTTTTTTAAATGTTGAGTTTGACAGTTCTTCATATTCTAAATACAAGTTTTTCATCAGTTATATGATTTTCTCTCAGTCTGTAATTTGTTTTCTCATCCTTTTAACAGGGCCTTTTGCAGAGCAAATTTTTAATTTTGTTGAGGTCCAAATCATCATTTTTTTCTTTTATGGATCATACTTTTATTGTCAAGTCTGAGAACTCTTTGCATACTCCTAGGTACCGAAGCTTTTCTCTAATTTTTATCTAGAGCTTTTATAGCTTTATGTTTTACATTTAAGTCCATGATCGACTTTTGGTTAATTTTTGTACGTGGTTTGAGGTTATTTTTTTTTGCCCGTGGATGTCTAATTGTCCAGCACCTTTATTGAAAAGCTCATCATTCCGCCATTGAACAGCATTTGCTCCTTTGTCAAAAATCAACTGGGCACATTCGTGTGGACCTGTTCCTAGGTTCTTTCTTCTGCTCATTGATCTATGTGTCGTTTCCTCTATCAGTAGCACATTGTCTTGATTATTGTAGGTACGCTGTAAGCTTTAGCATTGCCAAGAATTCCTCCTCCCATTTCCACCATTAATCTTAATTTTAAAATTTCTTGGACTGCATTTTATTGGGGTGGGGGCGAGGATCAGGGAGGAATTTCTCCTAATGTTGATAAGCTAAAAATATTTTTTATGCTTCAAAATATTTTCCTATTTGGACTGAAAAACCTGATTTTAAAAAACTGTAGAATTGTATGTAACATAGAAGTAAATCAGCCAAACATGTTGTCATTACTCAGAGGAAGTTGAGAGGATTTTGTGCCTGCTCTCTTTGCTTCTTGGAAACTGTCTTCGTGCCCATGAGCTCCCAGAGGAGCTCGGGGTAGTAGAGGTTCTAGTAAGGCTGATCTCTGTATAAACAAAGTGAGTCCAACATTACTAACTTGGCTTAAAGAAAAGGAGAGGTCTCCGGGGCCCATGAACTTTCTAAACAGGGGCAGTAGCATTAGCTCCCAGAAATATCCAACTCCAAAGGCTATACCTGGCGAGCATGGCAGGTAGAGTAATGGAGAGAAGCAAGCTGGGGTGAGAAAGGGGGCCTGAGCCCCGTCAGACAGAGACCCTCAACACTCTGCTCTAGGCCACTGTGGAAATATAGCCTGGTATTGCCAAATTTTCATTAAAAAAGAGCTAGAAATCTAGATTTATGTAAAATACCCTTACTTTCAATGTTGGAAACCCATTAATATTTAAAAATAACACTGTGTGGGCCAAATGAACTTGTCTGAGGCACTAACCTTTTCCCAAGGGTGGCCAATTTACAACCTTTGACACCCGACCGTGTCACTCCAGACTGCCTGTCATTCATTGCCAGTCACATGGTCATAAAGGTGATATGACTGGCTTGTGCAATTGTGTGCTCAGTACCTAGTCTGTTTGCACAGAGCTTGAGGGTATGTAAAAGCAGTTTATTTGCACATGCAGGTCTTGCAGTGTTGTTTACGTTATTCATATACTTTGCCAATCAGTCTTTCCTATTCTGTTTTAAACAGCCAGAGCAGAGGTAAACCTGCCTTTTTTGCGTGCTCGGTCTATCAGCCTATGTGGAATCTGATTGTCTTGTATTGACTGAGAGCAAATGGTTGTGATTCCTCCCCTAGGTGTGGAGGAGATGCCAGGCAGGGAAGCCGACAGTGTCTGTGTGCGCGTGCGCCATGTTGGGGCGAGGGGAAGGTGCGGAGGGCAATACCTTGGTGTGTAAAACTTAGTCTAAGGCAGTATCAGGAGGTCCATGAAGTCAAATCCATTTCATAACAATGCAAAACTTTATTTGCCTTTTCCTCTCTTTTTTTAAAAAATGAGTGTTAGTGGAGTTTTCCAGAAGCTGCATGTCATGTGATGATGCCATTTCTCTGATGCCCAGTGAAAACTGTATGCATGTGTGTTTTTGTGTTTTAAAAAATTGTTTCAAACAAACTTTTTTGGCATCCTCAATGATTTTCATGAGTATAAAGGGGTCCTGAAATTTAAAAAAAATTCAAAAACCGCCGGTTGAGGGAAGTGGCTGTCAATCCTGGCTGTGTTTTAGGGTCATCTGGCAGGCTTTTAAAGTGGTACCGATGAGCCCCACCCCAAAGCAATGGAGCCAAAATCCCTCTGGGTGGGAAGTCATCAATGTCACCATCATTATCATCACTATCATCTTCATCATCACCACAATCATTGTCATTGTCATATTCATCACCATCACCTTCATCATCACCATCTTCACCATCCCCATCAGAACACCTGTGGGCTGCCCACCACACCCCAGGACCTGTGCTATATGTTGTACCTCTGGGTTTCACGACTGCTGAAGTTGGCCAATGTGGTCTTACTTTATGACAGGAGGAACCGGGGGCAGAGAGGCTGAGGGGCGGAAGTTCACAGAGCTGGGGTGGATTGAGCCAGGATTCAAAACCAGTCTCTCTGCTATGCCAGGGTTCCCAGTCTTGACGCGCTTGAGAACCTCTTTTATTATGCTTTCACCCCTCTGACCCTACAGTGGGTTTTGATAGATTTTATACATAAATGCTTCTACGAAGCAAGAATTAGTTTATGTTTTAAACCATGTATTACAACGACGCAATGGTTAATCACAACTTCTACTCAATACAAGATCATCAAATCACAGGACAGAGCTGAGGCAATTCGACTTAAAGGGAGAGGCCCAAATTCCTGGGTTAATGGGGAAGGCTTTAATGTGGTTAAATAAGTAATTTTTCCTGAAGTTTTAAAATACTGAGAAGAACTCATGACTCCCCTGCTTCATAGCTCCCACCTTGGTGCATTTTAGCCCTAGCACAACTCAGGGATGTGTGAGGGAAGGAATAAGAGAAACTTTATGGGCTTTTGTTTGTTTGTTTGTTTTTGGTTTTTTTGGCTGTTCTTCTCAGGTAAGAATAGTATGGAGATGGGGATGGGATGACCATTGCATGGGAAGCAGACAGGGACTCAGGCATGCGCTGGTCTGTGTAAGGATCAGAAGTCAGCTCAAAATTTCAAATTTCCAGGGAAGGAGTTCAGAGTGGTAGTGTCCTGCGTTTGCCCAAAGCTTCATCCTGTACGTAGACCTTCATGCACAATTTGTATCATTTGTTATCAGGAAACGGGCTTTGTGGGTGTCTGAGGATGGGGTCGGGGAGGAAGGAAGGTGGGTGCCATGATCCTCTGGACCCCTTGGAAAGTGGCCCTTTTTCTCTCCCATGGAAGGCAAGTGTGAAGACGAAAGGCCTCCAGAGGAGGTATTTGAGGCAAGGTGACCTGCCAGGTCCCCAAGGGTCATCATTGCTCTACCTTTACTCTGCTATTGCTTATTCTAACAGTAAAAGCAGAAGTGATTATGATCTCCCAAAAGACCCTCTCCCCCCTTGGGCTAGTTAAAGACCATGTTCTCTTCAGATTTAGTCCAAGAGTCACATCCCCAGGGAAGTCCTCCCTGACCCCTGAATCACGGCCCTATCATAAGCCCTCCAGGCTGGCCCCTCTCCTGCCCAGCTCTTGTCCTAGGAGCTGTTTGCATTTGCCTGGTGGAAACTTTGGTGAATGTCTGTGTCTCCCACTAGACTACCCCTCAAAGGAAGGGGTGGTGTCTGCTTTTGCTCACCGTTTCTCTTCCTACCACCCAGCAAGGCACCTCACGCAAACAAGTCCTTAAAAGCGGAATGAATGAATGAGTGCGCAGCGCTGAGAAAGCAACTCCAGGGGTTTTTGAGTGGTGACCTCCCCGCTATTGCCGCTCTTGTCCATGTTCTGGACAGCGTTGCTTTTCTCGGCTGTGGCGGGATGCTGAGCGTGCTCTGTGTCTGCGGCTCCACTACACGCTGTTAGTGTGGTTGCTGGGGCCCAATCACCCCAAATGGCTCTCGGCTGTGCCATGTGTTGCACTGTGTTTTCAAAGAAAACATATTAGGAAGGGGAGATGTTTCTCAAAGTATGATCTGGAAGAACCTGCACCAGAATTGCTTGGGGAGCTTTGTAAAAATGCACATTTCTGGGCTTAACCTTGGACCGCTCAATCACGGCCTCTGAGTGTAAGGCTAGAGAATTTGTACTCATTGTTGTTGTTTTTTTTTTTTTTTAATGAATAGGCAATATAGTCACGTGATCCAACCTCCAAACTGTAGAAAGACATACAGGTTTTATAAAAACCATCTGCCAATGAGATTCGTGCATCTGCCTTCGTGGACATGTATGGAATACTCTATGTAAAGTCAGCTGAGTATGTGTCGAACGTTTACACACAGACACTGGGGGGAAATGTGAGGTCGGAAGGAGAAGCAGATGGTCAGGAGATGTCAGTTAATAGTAATAAAAATGGAATTGCAGCCACCTCTTCACTGACTTCTAAAGCTTTTAGTAGCAAATGTGACATCCCATAATTTTTCCCACCTTCTTACCCTGTGTCCTGATCTGGGTTCTGTCCTGCTCAGTACTCTGAGGCCCCTTAGAAATTGCTGGTCTTCTGAAGCTCCTGCCAGCAATGAGGCCCCTGCTACCTGCTGACGGGCCTCTCAGATGCTGGCTGGATGCTCTGCTGGAGGCTCAGCTGAATACGCGACACCACCTGACTCAGATCCTTATCCTGTGGTCCTCCCACCTGCTGGGCCTTGTTGCCGTCTGTGTGGGACCCACTCCCGTCTTTCCTGCCAAACGCTCGCAGGCACAGTGCATTCTCTCGCTCC
>PVJD01012555.1:0-39040 GCA_004026545.1 Mormoops blainvillei | reverse complement strand
AGGGAGAGAGGGGTGAGGGAGGGAGGGAGGAAGGAAGAGAAAACAGCAGAGGTACTAAAAGGCATCAAAATCAATGAGTTCGATACTGTTTTGGGCAGTGGAAAAATGTCTCAATAGGTGTACTGCACCAGATGGAGAGTGCTTTGAAGGTGGCTGAAGTTTAAATATGTAAGAATAAATACACAATTTTTTAATAAATAAATTCTGGGTTTTTTCGGTCCCCCGAAAATGTATGTAATATACATACATACATTTCTTTGCTCTATCAGTAGTAGGGTCCCAACACTCCACTGAAGAAAACAGAATACAAGAATAGATGTGGTCTGGCCAGGTGGTTCGGTTGGCTGGAGTGCCATCTTGTGCATCAAAATGTTGTGGGTTTGATCCCAGTTGGGGCACCTATGGGAGGCAACCAATCAATGTTTCTCTCTCACATCAGTGTTTCTCTCTCTCCTCCCCTCTTCCTCTCTGTAAAATCAGTAAATATAGCCTTAGGCAAGGATTAAAAAATTTTTTAAAGAACAGATGCAATGAAAAGGGTAAAAAGAACAGTTTTAAATTACCTGCATCGCCCCTTCCCCAAGGCAACACAGGTCGCTACCAAAAGAAACCTCCCGGGTCTGCATTTTCTCCCTTGGGGAAAGTGAGAGCCTAGCGCATGCCCACCATTCCGGCTGTGCAGGACACTACCCAAAACGTCCACTTCTTTCTCGCTCTGCCCAGAACCCTGAGGGGATCAGCACAACTGACTATTCTGATGACAGCTAAGAGCAAAGAAAAGGGGTGAGGGCTTACAGCAACCATGGTGCAGAACTCAACAAAGGGCTATGGATTCCACTCATGGACCCCACCAAGAGGCCTGCTCTGAAGCTCATACAACACATCATCTGCAAACGCACTCAGCTAGCTCATGTGCCCCGCCAGCACTTCACACACCCTGCCCCTTCTGTAGCTAGCGTCACGTGTTTCCCCCACACATGGCACGAGAGCCTCCGCAGCTCATGCTCAAGGGCACTCTGACAGCTGTACTAGGGAAAGCAAAGGAGGCATTCAGCACTGCGCCTGGCTTTGAGAAACAGAGAGAAGGCACATAGTCCCAAGACTTCCCCTCAAAGAAGGAACAAGAGCCCTGGCTGGTGTGGCTCAGTGGATTGAGTCCCTGCCTGCGAACCAAAGGGTCAGTGGTTCCATTCCCAGCCAGGGCACATGCCTGGGTCACAGGCCAGGTCCCCAGTAGGGGGCGCAAGAGGCAACCACACACTGATGTTTCCCTTCCTCTCTTTCTCCCTCCCTTCCCCTCTCTCTAAAAGTAAATGAATAAAATCTTTAAAAAGGAAAAAAAAAAACAAGGAAGGAGCAAGAGAAGCAGAGTAGGTGCATCCAGAGAAAAGGTCCCTGGCAAGGCTGACTCCTGAAGCCAGTCAGTAAAGACTGGAGGGGGTGACTGCTATTCATAGAAGAAAACATAGGGGGAGACCCCGTGACATTTGTGTTGGCAATATTTTTTTTTGGAATTGACACCAAAAGTACAGGCAAGAAAAGCATAGATAAATAAGTGGGATTACAGCCCCAGTTGGTGTAGCATGGTGGATTGAGTGTCTGCCTGAGAACCAAAGGGCTGCTGGTTTGATTCCCCAGTCAGGGCACATACCTGGGCTGTGGGCCAGGTCCCCAGTAGGGGGCACGTGAGAGGCAACCACACATTGATGTTTCTCTACCTCTCTGCCTGCCTTCTCCTCTGTCTAAAAATAAAATAAATAAAATATTTTAATAAATAAATGGGATTATATCTAACTAAAACTTTCCTGCACAGCAGACATTCTCTTCTTAAAAGGATGAGTGTTTCACAGCAAGTATATCACAGTAATTAAGACTCAAAACTCTGATTCAGACAGACGGGTCTGAATTGTTCTGACACATTACAAGAAAGGCAGTAGCGGTCATTCATCTGTCTTAGATGCTCAAAATTGGCACCAACTTATATTTGAGTGATTCCTTACCATACGAGACAAGGCGAGAGACAGCACATCTCCCTCTTTGGAGCTGAGAAGGCCTCAGTTTTGCTTCTCAGTCTCTCTAACATAAGGATAGGTGAGCTCCTGTCTCATTGTTTTCTTGGCTTTCACCCATTACAGCTCACATGCTCTCGCCAGCATCGGGGGGTGGGGGGGTTTGGTCCTGCGATTAGCAGGTCCGCCAAAGGAGGCCGTTCCCCAAAGGGACACGCTGTGCAGAGGAAACAGTTTACTCCTACTGCATTCTCACTGAAGTGAAATGGATAGAAGAATCAGATAAAATTTAAAATTTTGACATAATGAAGGCCTTCAAGGAAATCAAAATGAAGCACACACACACACACACACACAAACACCTCTAGAACTCAAAACAATATGGGCAGTTTAAAATGTATTAAAATTGTATTGAGGTAAACAAAGGATGTCACAAGAAGAGCTAAATTGGTGCTCTATCTGATGACGTGGAAGAGATATTTCACAATGCAAAACTAAATACAACGAAATGAAAATTGTTATCTGGGTGAATGCCTCCTGACTTTACTCATGCTTTTATGAGATAACTTCTGCTACATACTCCCAGGGGGAAAAGTGTTTTAAAGAACACTTTCATGATGTCTCTCCAAATAACAAGCTCAAAAATTAGAAGGGTAACATGTGAAAGTTATAAAGACAGAATAGAACGAAATTTCTCAACACTGAAGAAAAACGTGAATTTCCACATTGAAAGCATTCACGAAGTCCCGGACATATTCCTGACAGAAAGTACATACCTGGAAATAGGTGGTAACACAAATTAATCTGCTTTGCCAGGGCGGAAAGGCAATATTAGAAGCTTCCAGGCAAAAGAGACAAGACACCAACAAAGGAAAGAGAATCAAACTAGCATCGGACTTTTCATCTGCATTTCTGAAAGTTGGAAGTGCAGTATAATAATTTTTAGACAATTATTTTTATAGGCAATTATTATATACAATTTCTATGTTAACACAAAAGTTAAAGTGGAATTCAAGGGCAAGACAAAGTAAAATATTATGTAAAAGTAAATGGCACAGCCCTGGTTGAGTGGCTCAGTTGGTTGGAGCATCGTCCTGTGCACCAAGAGTTTGCGGTTTCTAGCCCCAGTCAGGGCACATAACCACCCAGTCTGGGTAAGTTGCAGGTTCAATTCCTGGTTGGGGTGCTTATGCCAGGTAACTGATCAATGTTTCTCTCATGTAGATGTTTCTTTCTCTGTTCCCTCTAAAATCAATACACGTATCCTTGGGTGAGGATAAAAAAAAAAAGTGAATGGCCTACAGAGAAAGTGTGATAGTCATAAAAACTGATGCATCATAAAAAAGCAACAAAATTCATTTATAATGTAAAATCTAATGTGAGGAGAATTAGATTAAATGCTTAATCGCACTTAGGGGATTTTAATACAATTATCTGAGTACTTCATAGTTCACATAAATAAAAATTAAGTAAGAATATTGAAACTTGATTAAGAAGGTAAAAAAGCTTAATTCAATAGGCGGCGTTGTCCCAGATTATACCAAAGAACCCAGTTCACTGACAGAAAAAAAATCATTACAGTAGCACCCTCCCCCCCACCTTATCTGTGGTTTCTCCTTCCCAGGTTTCAGTCACCCATCGTCAACTATGGTCTGAAAATACTAAACAGAAATTGCAGAAATAAACAATTCATCAGTTTTAAGTCGCCTGATGAAACCTCACACAGTTCCGCTCGGTCCCAGTTGGGATGTGAATCACCTCTTGATCTCTGAGTCCCATCTGTAAAATAACAGAGTCTAACCTACTTGATTCCAAAGATCTTGACTATAAGAGTCCCCAGGATGTTATGTATTGTATGAAAATGTGTTTATTTACTTCACTAAAATATTACTTTCTTAATTTAAACCCCTGTCCCTGGAAACACAGTAAAGAGAGAGTTTCTACCCTCAACAAGTAAACAGTTGGCCCCAGTGCAGTGTGACGAGCGCTAGGATGGAGGGGGAAGGACTACAAGCAGAGAGATTGCAACACGCCCAGAAGTGGGGTGGGGGGGGAGGGGGCTAGGAAGTCTTCCTGGGGTGTGATTCTTTCTTTATATATTTCCATGATCTTTTTACCTGCTCTTCTACTCTTCTGCCTCCCCTCGTAGGACCTAGTACAGGGTTCTGGGTAGTGAGTAGTCAATTAATGCCACTGGTAAAAGATCAACGTCCCTTTATACCTCTTTTTGTTTCATTGTTCATGAGCCACCCCCTGAACCCCGCCCCATGGAAGTAAATAAAAACCTGAGTCCAGAGCCCAGCTGCAGAATGTTCTGGACTCCTGGATCTGCCACAGCCTTCTCAAAGACCATGAAATTCTTGCTCCTGACCCTTACTGTATTTTTCATCCTGCTCCAGATGTTGCCAGGTAACCAGAACCAAAAAAGAAGGAAAAGAGAGCTAAGATGGGGAACTGCCTATGGAAGGTTTAATATCTCTCTGCCAATTCAGGCAGCGTTTTTAGGGGTGCCTGAAATCTGCTTGACCTTATCAGAATGTACTCCTCCCAGGACAAACGCGAGGCCCCATACTGGGAATGTTTTTCTGGCTAGGATCCCTAGAACCATGGAGTAGGGCAGGGTGTTTTGCAAAAAGTCCTTCTCATACTCAGGTGTAACCTCGGTATCCAAATTATCTTTGACGCTTTGCACCAATCAGTGTCCCAAGGACCCAACTGAGCAGGTGACTGACTTCAGCTGCCTTTCCATTCTCTACTAGATCTTGAGTCCTTAAGCCTTTCTTAAATATGAAGTTCTAATACCCCGTCACAGGAAGTCCCTGTTTTCCTGGTCTGGGATGAGAAAAGCTGCAGAGCGGTCACCTGGGAGAGAGCGAAGGCCTTTCTGCACCTTTCCAACTACAAAGGTCTGTGCTTTGGTTAATGATTTATAATAAGACTTCACAAATATGTGGCCGGAGCTTTAAAACTACTCTTTATGAAAGCCCGAGTAATTTTTAGACAAGATGCCATGCCCTTCATCTGACTGGTGTTTGAAACCTTTTTTTCTATAACTATGTAAGCACTTAGAAATATGTACATGCCTAGAGTTTTTTAACCAAAAAAGTAACTATCAGTTGTTCTCTTTTTTTAATTCAACAATATATGGAAGACATCTTCCTTGTGAACACATAAAATTGACCTCATTGCTTCTAGAAGCCACATACTATTCATCATATGAAAAGATCATAATTTGTACATCTAATCCTTATTGAGGATAAAATGTAATCTTTCCAGATCTTTGATAAAACCATAAATAAGCTGCAACTGACTTTTTGCACATACATTTTTACTTCTGTGAACAAAAACTTCTGAATAAATTCCTAGAGGTCAACTTGCTAGGTAGACTAAGTTTATAATTTTTTCTTCTTTTCTTTTTTCTTTTTTTTTTTGTGAGCACTCTCTCTCTGTCTCCTTTGGATCAGACAGCCAGAAGAAATCACTTGTCTTTCAGGGCAAAAGAGCTTTAGAAAACCCAAATGAGCATTCTTTACATAAAACCAGAAAAATGAGGATTGTGGCAACTTCTCAACTGTAACACTGATATGAAAAATAAATAAATAGTGAAGGAGAAGAACTCTGAACCTAGACTTGTATATCCACTTACACTGCTGTTTACGTGTAGGGGTATAACAAAAATACTCACAAGCACAGAGAGCCTCAGAATGTTTGCTATACAAACAAACACTTTGAAAACATTCTTGGAGGGAGAAGTAAAATAAAAAGAGAAAAAAAACCCAGAAGAATGTTGGAAATGATAGGAGAGGTAAGAACGATCAATTAATTTATAATTTTATAATCAACTTAAAAGAAACTAGACCGGAGGGGGTGATAGAGAAAGAGAAAATGTATTCCATAATTTCCATAACTTTTAGATAATCAACATGACTAGGCGGGGGATGGCCGGGGTTCAGTGGGGAGAAAGCCAAGGAACAGGAGAGCATTGTTGAGGTAAGGAGCACTTGCCTTGTTAAGGAGTAAGATATAATTATAGATAAGCTTCAAAAATCAATAAAGGTAGATTATCATGGATGTGGGTTAACTGCTTAAGAATAAAAATAAAGTGAGTACATTTTAAACCAGGTGAAAAAAAGCCTTATTCATCTAATCAAAAGTAGCAACTTAAAAATTACAATAAATACAAAATGTACAATAAGATAGCAGAAATAAGTCCAAATATAATTTTAATAACAATAAATTTAAGTGGATTAAACTTAATAAAGGTTTTGGATCTCAGGTGAGAAAGAGAAAACAATATCTTGTCTAGAAAGACACAGACATGCTTGATATAAAAAGATATGAAAACATTAAAATAATGAAGTGCCATATAGGCAAATGTAAACTAAAAGAAAGCTGAGGTAGTCATATTAATGGGTGACAAAAACTAATTTGAAGTGAAATATAATAATAAAGAGATGGGATATATACTGGTAAAAGAATAATTGAGCTACAAGAACCTATTAACACCTATAATTTCACCTTCCAAATTTGAATAACAAGTGACAAAATAGTGAAGTTAGCTATAGTGCTTGGAGATCTTTAACCTAATTTTAACACTTAATTAATAACCACACAGTGAAGATCTGACCAATGTATTGAATAAGCTTAAGCTATTAGGTAGGTAGGTAGGTAGGTAGGTAGATAAATAGATATAATTATAGACAGTTATATAAGAATATTTCTATGCCCAACAGAGTCAGCATTCTTTTGAGCACACATCAAAAGTTTATTAAAAATATCCCCTAAATAAGACCACAGAGAAAGCTACATTAAGCCAAATAATATCATAAAGACATTTTCCAACATAATAAAATTAGAAGTCAGTGATAAAAGAATATCAAAGAATTCATATATTTGGAAACTAAACAACATACTGTTAAATGAACTTCGACCTAAATAAGAAATTACATTTACTAACAAGTAAGCCACATGGATACGCCAGAGTCAAATGGTGTGGCCCATCCCTTCAATCATAATGGAGAGCATCATAAAGTCATACAACAAAGGATGTGGATTCAAGAAGGGGTGGATATTTGAGGACTTACAGTCAGGGTGGGATTACCTTGGAGGGCAGGAGAAGCATTAGTGACTGTAAGAAGACATAAAGGGGTCTCCTAGTGCTGGTTACACGAGTAGTTTTCTCTAAAATGATTCATCCAGTTGCACATCAATAATCAGTGCATATTTCAAAGTATGGTATGCCATTGGTCTATGCTTGTTCTTATGCCAGTATCATACTGTTTTGATTACTATGGCTTTGTAATATAACTTGAAATCAGGAAACATGATCACCCCAGCTTTGTTCCTCTTTCTCAAGATCTCTTTGGCTATTTGAGGTCTTTTGTGACTCCATAGGAATTTTAGAATTGTTTTTTCTATTTCTGTGAAAAACGCCATTGAACTTTTGATAGGGATTGCATGGAACCTATAGATGGTTTGGGATAGCATGGACATTGTAACAATATTAATTCTTCTGGAATAACATGGGACA
This sequence comes from Mormoops blainvillei, assembly GCA_004026545.1. Taxonomy (NCBI): domain Eukaryota; kingdom Metazoa; phylum Chordata; class Mammalia; order Chiroptera; family Mormoopidae; genus Mormoops; species Mormoops blainvillei. The sequence continues at coordinate 31,501 of PVJD01012555.1, read as the reverse complement.
TTATTCCATTTACTTATGTCTTCTTCAATTTCTTTATCAAGGTCTTGTCATTTTTATAAATACAAATTTTCAAGTCCCATCCCAGACATACCAAAAACTCTGGAGGTGGGGTCCAACAACCTGTGTCTTAACCAGCCCTCTGGAGGGCTGTGATGTATGTTGAAGCATGAGAAACAGTAGTGATCTACTATAGCTGTGTATCTGGGGACTCCAACTAAAGTGTATCCAATTCAAGTTGAAATTCCTATACCTAATCTAATTGGTATAACAATTAGGTTAGCTCACTCTGCTCAGCTAATTTCACACAATTATATGACTTCTTACTAAATAACCTCAGTTCCTGACGGATAGCAGGTTCCTTTGACATTGATGATAAGGTGCCTAGAAACAGTATATACCAAACCTTGCTCTGCTTATATAATCTTCCTTAATAAACACAGAGTTGTTGTGAAGATTATATACAGGGTTGCCCGAATTGTTATGACTATGAGCATCAGTATCTTGAGATGATTGCCTCTGTTTACTCATTTCAGCCTGCAGGGGCCGAAAATCTTGCTGGCTCATCAAAGGACACTGCAGGAAAGACTGCAAATCCAGTGAACAGATGAAAAAGCCATGTAAACATGGGGACTATTGCTGCGTTCCAAGCAAGACAGGCTCTCACCCACACAGACCAACCCAAGCACCTATCAAGAAGTCCCAGACTTCTAATAATTATTTGAAAAAAAATGATATTTGGGGGAATATACCAGTAATGGTCATGAGGTCAGCAAGAATTTAGGGTGAAGCAGGGAAACTGGGGGCTTCTCAGTGTGGGGACTGTTAACTCTAGTCTCTTTCCCATGGGTTCATTAAAGCACGTGATCTCCTCTCTGCCACCCTCCCAAGGCTGGATTAAGACCTTGAGGTGCCCAAAACACTAAATATACCATGGTGTCCCACCCCCACCAATTTGTAATTCTAAACAAAACAATGAAAAACTAATTAAATAGCTGGAAGGAAATCCATAAAATTTCCAGTATTTCCCATGAAAACGTTCTCAAAAAAGTTTTTGTAACATCAAGTATCAAATAACTTTACCCAAGAAAAACACTTTTCCATTTCTTTTGCACCTGCTTTGCTAGTGTCCCATGTCAGTTGCACTATTTTCTCCATCTGGGCCTTTGTCTTTCCAAAAAGACTTTGGGAAGCCCCTGGGAAATTCCTTGTTTTATACTTGTCTTCTGATTCAACACAGTAGCTCCTTGACCTTCTGACCAGTAGGTACCAGGACATTAAGAGTTAATAAAACAGAAGACACCTCAGGTAAATGCATTGCATTTATTAAAGACTCATGTTTGGTTGTAAACTTCTGTCTGACGTAGGCCAACAGAACAGAATAGACAACCCAGGGTAACCCCTGCATATATGTTCAGCTAACATTGGACAAGGGAGCCAGGAATATTCGATGGGGAAATAATAGTCTCTTCAGCAAATGGTATTGAGAAAACTGGATAACTACACACAGAAACATTAAATTGGACCTCTGCCTTACAAAACTCATGAAAATTAACTCAAAATAAATTGAAGACTTAAATTTAAGAGAAACCAGGAAACTCCTAAGAGAAAACTTAGGGTAAAAAACTCCTTGAGTTTCTGTATTAACACCCAAAATATATAAGGAACTCCTACAATTCAATAGCAAGTAAATAAATAATCCGATTAAGAAATGGCCAAAGAACTTGAACAGACATTTTCCCAAAGATATACTAATGGTCACCATGTACATGAAAAGGTGCTCAACACCACTAATCCTTAGGGGAGTTCAAATAAAAACCACCATGAGATACCACCTCGTACATGTTAGAATGCCTGTTATCAAGAAGACAAAAGAGTACAAGGGTTGTTGAGAATGTGGAGGAAAGGGAACCTTTGTGCACTGTTAGGAGGAAAATAAATTGGTTCAGCCACTATGGGGAACAGGATGGAGGATCCTCAAAAAATTAAAAATAGAGCTACCGTATGATTGGCAATTTCACTTCTGGGAATATCGCCAAAAGAAATGAAGACAGGATATCAAAGAGATACGTGCACGCCCATGCTTATTGCAGCATTGCCCGCCACAGCCAGTGTGTGGAAACAACCTGCCATCAAAGAGCTGATGGATGAAGAAAATGCGGTATAAATATACAATGAAATATTAGTCAGCCATGAGAAAGAAAGAAGCAAGACTTGATACAGGGGGAAAATGGGATGAAAACAAGGCAGGACTGGGCTGACTCTAGAGGTCCCACCGGGGTTCTGCGTCCCACAGGCAGATCTGAACGGCAAGGCCTTGGCAGACATCCCAGACCTTCAAGGGCCTCCAGGGTGCCCCTGTCAAAAGTACCGTCCCAAGTTACTGGGGAGCTGCCTTGGGTTGGGAGCATTTCTGATGACATTGGATAATATCCCTCCTTGATTCCTGTTATAAATTACCTCCCCCAAACTCTGCAGCAAACCACCTCTCTGTTATCTCAGGCAGTCACTTCCCTTGTTGGACACACACATATGCAAGAGATCTGGATCATAGATTGGCACGTGTTCATTGTCTTTATTTCCACAAACCTTCACTAAGAATGTGTTTTGTGCCTTGGGGCTCACAAATGAGGGATACAGTCCTTATTCTCAGGAATCTCTCAGTCCAGTGCAGGTAAACACACACGTACATAGACAGTTTAAAAGTAGGCTTATGGTGGAGCGAGAGGGACTGTAAGCAGAGAAGGTGGGACTCCGATGAGAGGCCTGGGAAACCAGGGAAGGTGCCTGGCATGCAAGACCCCCCTCCCCATGTCTCCAAATATCCCTTCAATGCCCGTGACTTATAATCACTTGCTTGACCTCCAGCGCCTGTATCAGTCGTTCGGTCAGTGTGCCAGCCAATAGACTAATGCTCCGCATGGATTAGCTTTTACGTATCCGTCCGCTTCGGTGCCCGTCCCTCTGCCCCTACCGCACAGAGGCCAATAAAGCTCTAGTTCAGATCCACACTGTACAAAGTGTTCTGGACTCCTGGACCCGCCGCCTCCTACTTCCCAAGGACCATGAGACTCCTGCTTCCAGCTCTTGCTGTCCTTGTGCTCCTACCACAAGTGACCCCAGGTAATTAGAATCCCTGGAAGCTGCAGAACTAGAGGTAGAAGGGGTTCTGACCCATGGAAATTCCAATGTGTTACTGTACCCCTCAACCTGGGCAGCTCCATTGTTTCCCCTTGGGACAATGTCCTTGGCAGGCATAGAACCTAAGGGTAAGACAAACCCTTCCTCAATAGACAGGGGCAACTCCAACAGCCGGCGTTGTCCTTGGCCTGATTCCAAGTTACCACCCAAGGAACCAGATGAGAATTAGATTCACTTCAGTTCTCTTTCCAGCTTGTGTCAGCTCTGGAAAATGATTCCCAAAGCCCACTTGTCTATGTTTTCTTGGTCTTGGAAGTTCTGTTATAGCCTTAAGTGAGGTCCCTTGTCCCTTTTTTCATATTCTGGAATGTGGTGAACAGGTCAGAGAATATCTGTAGAGCTATATTGGAAAAATAACAATGAAAGTCTAGAGTTTTAATAATCACTGCTTTTTAAAGTATATCTAAAGTTATGACCAGACCTTTGAAATTGCTGCTGACATGGACCTGAATAGTTTCTTACTCACAGTACCGTGTAATGTATCTCTCAAGGTACATTTCAATGTGTGAAAAAAGTAGTACAAAAATGAATCTATGTCTCTGTTTTATAAAAAAGGGAACACACTCTATACATGGTTTTGCAGTATTCTTTCACTTAATATTTTGTGACCATCTTTCTAAGTCATCAAGTAAAGATCTGCCTCATTCTTTGTAAAATTCCACTGTATGATAATTTAATGTATAGTCATTTAAGAATTTTCTAATTTTCTAACAACACATCAGTGAACATACTTACACAAGCATCTTTACATATTAGGACAAGGATTTAAACAGAACAGATTCCTTGAGGTCGAAAGACCAAGTTAAATGTAAGTGTAAAATATTTTATTTCAGGGGGTCTGCCCTACACGCCCTCCAAGACACTGCCGGTAGAAGTTGCTGGCTATTGGGGTTTCGAGTAATTTTCAGCTGCAATTCCAGACAAAATCAGGGATAATTCTGTGTGGTCCACATGGGACTGCTTCTGTCTGCTTTCAGTTCTAACGGGGGTGTTGAGACTAGGAAAGACACAGAAGTGCAAGATTTTGTAAAAGCAATCCATGAATCATGGAAATTCAGAGCATGTTGGGAGCGAAGGATATATTACATGGTCAGGAGTTTCTAGTCTGAGAGTTCTGGTAAGACTTATAAACTTGGGGCAACCCGCTTGGAGGGAGAAGTTGAGATGATGAAAGAAAAATGAAGTCTTCATGTTTTATCTTGGACAGCCCTACACTTAAGAAAGAAGAGTAAAAATCAGCGACATTTACAGGGACAGAGAAATCTCCACATCTCTTACCAGGAGTGCCCAAGACTCACCACGTCACCATATAGTGTTTTATCACTTTCCTTCCAATCTTCATACTTTTGTCTTCTTTGTTTTTTCTCCTTTAAACACTGACCAGGTCCACCACTATTATTCTAAACAATAGCAATAGTAGGGAGTATTTTTGTTTCCTAACCTCATTGGATATTAGTTCTTCCATTAGATGGTGTTAACTCTAGAATTTGATACATAACTTTTACCAAATTGAGGAAATTACCACTATTCCTGCTTTACCTAGAGTTTAGAGTTTTCATCATAAATAAGCATTGAACTTTATCAAATCATTTTTCTGCATTAACTAACATAATTCTGTCATTTATCTCATGAATTCTATAAAGATGGTGAATCTCCTTAAAAGATTTCCTAATGTTGGATGATAGTCTATATTTGGAGTTAAACCTTACTTGATCATGAGGTATTTTAATACACTGTTGAATTCACTTGGTTAATACTTTATTTAGGGTATTTAAATTTTATATTTATAAAGAAAATGGACCTAAAATTTTTTGGTTTTAAAATTGACTTTAGTATACTAACTTCATAAAAATGACCAGAGACCTTTCCTTCACACCCTCTCAAACCCCATGGCTATTTCCTGGAACATTTTGCACATGATAGCTCTCAGATCTTCTGTGAAAGTAGTAGAACATACCTTTAAAATCATCTATGGTAACAGCATTATTCACAACAGCCCAAAAGGGAAGTAATCTAAATGCCCACTGAGTGATGAACGCATAAAGAAAATGTGATAAGCACATGCAGTAGAATATTATTTAGCCTTTGTGAATGAGCATTGAAGACTTAATGCCAAGTAAGATAAGACAGTTACAAAAGGACAAACACTGTGTTGACCCGACACTCATGAGGCACTTGGAATACTCAGATTCATAGAGACATAAAGTAGAATGGTGATTGCCAGGGGTATGAGAAGGGTTGTTTTTTACTGGGTAGAGCTTTGGTGTACAAGACGAAAAGGGCGCTGTGGATGGGTGGTGGTCATGGTAACATAACAGTGTAGATGAATGTGATGCCCCTGAACTACTTGCTTAAAAATGGTAACTTTTATGTTATATGTATTTTATCAAAACTCTAAAAACCATGCAGCACTGAGGCTTTCCAGAAGAAGTGTTTTTTTTCCCTCCGATTTCAATTTCCAAACACTCATTGATTTATTTAAGTTTGTATTTTCTGTCCCTGAGATATTCTTAGAAATATATACATTTCATCTAGTATTTCACTTGTATTTGTGTACAGTTGTTGATGATTCTCTTCTATTATTTACTTTTAATATGGCATATCTTTTTTATTTCACCATTTCACTATGGATGTCATTTTTATTTTTCATTTTTTAAATTAGCCTTACAGAAGTTTTCTGAGTTCATTACCTCTGACTTCATTATTTCTGACTTTCTTGCTACTCCTCTAATCTAAGTTTTATTTTTCACCCTCTTATTTAATTTCCAAACACACAGAATTTTTCATTCTAATTTTATTGCATTTGATTGGAAAACATAGAATGTATGGTATTAAACACATGGAACTTAGTGAGAGTTCTTTTTATGTCCTGAAACTTTTCTACATAAAATGTAGTCCATGGACTCAAATCATTGGCCTCACCCAGAGAATTTTAGAAAAGCAGAAACTCAGACCCCGCCCCACCTGCTGAATCGGTATCTGCATTTTAACAAGAACTCTACACGATTCACATGCTCATTACTGGCCTGAGGAGCACTGGCCGAATACCTGAGCAAACGAAGCCTCTCAGGTAAGAATACCTACGCTATCCTCAGGTCCTAGTAATGTTCTCTTTCTTAATCAGAATGCAGGTACAGGGGTATTCGTTTTATTATTTTTAACTATATAGATATGTTTAATATACTCATTTGATTGTAGATTTTGCCATAGAACGTATTCAAGGAAATTTAACCACATAGGGTATGACCAATGCCAATAGCTCAATCACAAGTGACAACATGATGAACTTTATGTGGGTAGCTTCACACAGGCCCAAGTAGCTTCATCATAATTAGCCCCCCATTCCTTGGGACTAGCAAATTTCTTTTCATTTACGGTGAGATTCATCTTGCTTTCAGACAATTTAAAAAATTGGCAGCTAGGAGGTTGGGAACAGATATTTTTAGAAACATGGATGGTATTTTACCAGCCCTGAGCTTGAGAGCCTCGAAGCCGTGTTCTAATTATAACCCATGAAGTTGTGATGGGATGCCAAATATACAGTCATGGCCGTAAAATGCAGGACATCAGTAACCTAAAATCGGTGGTCTTTCCTTTTGTTATTCAGCCTATGGTGGAAAAAAATGCTGGCAAAAATTGGGGCACTGCAGGAAATACTGCAAAGTTGATGAAGAGATAAAAACAGCATGTAAAAATCATCAAGTCTGCTGCATTCCAGGAAAAAAAGGCCATGGGCCAGTGATTTTCAACAAAGAAGTACCTAGGACCTTCCACACACCATCATTTCATTTTAACCTAAGTCCTATGGATTTCATTGTCACAGCACCATCCTCTCCTTCTGACTTTGAAATGGACACCATGCAAACAGAAAGTGGAATGTCTGACAAGGTACTGGAAACCCAGATGTCTCTCCCGCCAGTTCACCAAAGTTCATGATTCCCTCTCAGCTGTCACCCACTCCTGTCCTCAGAGTGATGGACTGAGGCATGTAAAGTACTGAAAATATGGCAGTGACATACTCTTGCCCTCCATCAACGTGTAATTCTAGCTAAAAAACAGCTGTATGAGGAAGTTCAAAAATTCCCAATACTGTCGATAATAAACTCCTCAGTGCTTTTCTTGAAATGTCCAATTATTTCCATGACAAATTTTAACCCATTTTAGTGCTCCTCGTTTGCTGGTGCCCTATGCACAGCCTTAATCACTTAGTTAAGTATTCCAACACTAGTCTCTCCATTTGTCCTTCTGTCTTCTCAACAAGTGGTTTCAGATACCAGAGGCATCCCTTGTGTCAGTCCTGCTTCTTGATGTCAGCATAAATTGTCACAGTTAAAATTTTAAATCCTGGCATTTATGAGCCCTGGCCAGTGTGGCTCAGTGGGTTGGGCATCGTCCCACACACCAGAAGGTAGCCATTTGATTCCCAGTCAGGGTACACGCTTTTGTTGCAGGCCAGGTCCCAGGTTGAGGGCATGCAAGACACAACCAATTGGTATTTCTCCCTCACATCGATGTTTCTCTCCCTCTCTCTCTCCATCCCTTCCCCCCTCTCTAAAAATAAATAAATAAAATCGTTAAATCCTTGCGTTTATAAGAGTAGCTTCTAGAACACTAGAAACTTTCTTTATAACAGCAGACACCTCAGGTGAAAGCGTCCATTTTACTATGAGCTTTGTCTCCAAAGCCCTATACTGTTACTCACTGTAGGAAACGGTCTGGCCCAGGAATGAGCTCTAAGGCCCCCTTTTGCCCCAGCTGCTTCAAGATTGGACTAGAAAGTATTGAAAGGCTGCCTTCATGGGCACGTTTCCTTGAGCAAGCCTTGATCACACACGGACATCCAAAGGTAAGCCTCTTAATCGTGGGAGAGAGATAGACCATTTTGTTCACCTGGTTACTAAGAGCTTCATTTGTCTCCTGATGGCATAAAAATACCAAGTGTAAATTGTTTTTTTACAAAATAGTCATGGGAATGTAAAGTACAGCACAGGAAATATAGTCAATAATATTATAATAACTTTGTACGGTGTTAGGTGGGTAGCAGACTTAGCAGGGGGATTACCTTATAAATTATAAACTTCTAATAGCTATGCGGTACAACTGAAACTAACATAAAATAATATTGACTGTCAACTGTAATTGCAAATTTTTTTTAATTTTAAAAATTAAATATCTTTACACCCCACGCTGTTTCGGAGAGGTCCGTCCACATAGCTCTACCACACACCTCGTTGCTATAAATCCTTTCACCCTGCCCTTCCTGAGACCCTGGCCAACCCACCAGTCAACCCATTATCACGGTCTATGAATTACTGTGGATCCACACTTTAGACCATCCCTCTTTCTGTGGAAAGGATTTTCCTTGTTCACTGTCAAATCTCAGGGTCACTTCGAAATTAGGCTATAATGCAGCACTTCTGGCCGGCGCCGCTGTATTAGATAAACCGCTTGGCAAACCCACACTCTTGTTTTTCCCTCCTCTGTCCACTAACCACAAGAACTCCTTATGACACCATTAGCGCGTGATAAAGGACAGACAATAAGGCAGGTACCCCAGGCATCTGAGCCACCTGTCCCTACCATGTATTTATGCTTTCCAGACCTTAAGTCTCAGTTTCAAACATACCATTTCCATCTAACATTAGAATGCTTCTTGACAGGGGTCAGATAATGCACAATTGATGGGAAATTCAAATCTCATGAATTTATTTTTTCAAATGATTATTAAAAATAATATTATGATCATTTGAATATCTGAAGTCTTTGAAAGTCTGAATCTCTGGTCCGTGGTTTCTGTTGGCCTTAATTCATGGTGCCTTGTGTGTTTTGTGATTTAGGGCTCTGATCTGTACATTTTCTTGGAATTTTATCTGAGTAAATTAATTGAGTCCTGGCTTAAAGATCTACCTCTTCATTTACTTCCATCAGACATCTTTGCACTACTAGTTTGGGACAACTTTAAGCTAAATCACCAGCTCTATTTTTTTCCAGACTGTTTTCTGTACTATGAGTTCAGGTGGTTTTAAACTCTTAGTAGAGGTTTTTCTTCTACATACTGAATACAAAGTTTCAAGACCAGACAACTGTCCTTGAAACATCTGGTGGAGAAGTGGTGTACCTGTTTTACCCTTACACAGCATATGTAACATTTTAAGGACTGAAATTTATGTAGACGTCTGCTATCAGACTCACAGTTCAGACCCTGGGCACTGTCTCCTCTCCCCTGTCTCCTGTCCCCTGACTGTCTCCTCTCCTGTGCCTCAGCCGGCTCCCCTGGCCAAAGCCATGGAAACTAAGGCCCAAGTTCACTTGATTCAGCAAATGCTTCAGTTACTGTCTTCAGAAAAGCACCTGGTTTCACTTGACCATTGTATTCTTTATTCTTTTTACAAGGTCAAGGCTGCTTAAGGAGGGGTTTTTTGTGTGTTATGTGCGTGTGTAATGGAAATAAGTTATTTTAGATATTTTCAGTAGGAGGGTTAATCTGGGTTTTTAGATCTTTATTCTGCCAGAAACAAAGGTCCAGAACCAACACTTTTCTGTAGATTATAAACTTTGTTGTTGTGAGAGGATGGGTGGCAGTACAGAGGCAAGGAGAAAAGATGATTTTCAAAGGATAAAACTGTCACTCAATGGCTGAAACCAAAATGATGAAATGATTACTTTCTTAAATAAAAGAGCCACGCTGGTCAGGCCTAGGCTCATTAAGCAGAGCAAAGAGCTGAACTTGTATGGCCTTTGGAGGAAGCATCTTAGGGGAGGGCGGTGTTGGTTACAGATGTGGGGATGGGTTGGTGACAACTGAGAAGGTTGTACACCAAGGGGAACCCAGAACCAACTGGCTGGCTTTCAAAGCATATAACACTGTCACTGACAATTTGGTTTTCAGAAGTGTGTTCGCTGAAGCAAGTTACCACTGATCTAGGAGAAAGCTTTAAAGCCATTCAAAGAAGTGACTTGTTATCATGGCAATGGAACTGTCAGCCTTTTCCTAGGAATGTAAAGAGTTTTTATTCTCACAAGAGAAGAGAAACTTTAGGGGAATGTAATGAGGCAAATGACAGGAGAACTCCAAAAGATAATGGAGAAGAAGGAGCCCCCAAATTAGGAAGAAAACAAAGAAGTCACAGAAGCCAACCAAGTTAAGGTTTTCAAGTGGTGGGGTGGTGGTGGTGGTGGGGTATTGGAATGAACTAAGGTTGAAAATGCTACCAAGAGGCAAAACGAAGTATTAGAATAGCAATGTCCATGAAACTTTCAAACAGGAGTCCATTCGGTGACCTTGGCCAGAGCCAGTTCAATAAAACGGTAAGCACAAAAACAAATTGTACGGAGTTGTGGGGGGGCAGAGAAATAAAGAAAGGTAATTGGCAAGTGTTGCTACTTTCCTTTTGACAAAATTTGGAACTAAAGATGGAGAAAGAAATAAGATACTTGTGGAGATAAGACATAAAGAGTAAAATTAGAATGTTACCTTAAAAGCTATGTTGGTTGTTACTGGGGACACAAGCTTCCTAGATTTTCAGGAATTAGAAGACCTTCGTAATCATCAAAAAGAACAACAGCATTCAATTCCAGTTCATTCCCCAATAATCACCTAACTTGAAACTTCGACAAGACAACTTACTCTTTATTACAGGGCTGGTTAGGAAGCTCTTCCATGAGCTAAAACATATTTGTCTACAAGACCTTCACCCACTGCCCTATGAATGTATCCCACTAGTCCTGGTCCACCTCTGAACCCTACACAGCATGGACAAAGTCATGGCTCTCCCCAAACCCTCAACCTTCCGTCAGTGAACTCAAGTACATTCTCTCCCTATCTTCACTGATTTGTATAGATTCTTTCTCTTCTTCTCACTCATTTTCTAGCTTTCTCTCTCACAGGACTGGATCCAGAATGGGACAGATATATCTCATCATGCAAGACTCACTCTCACCGTGATTTGCAATGGATGAAAGACAAGGGAGTCAGATGCAGAATTTTAATGAGGGGTATTGACAGCAAGTTGAGTATGATGATCACCAGCACTCAGGATATTTTTGACCAGTGGTTCTCTCAGCTCCCGCCATTTGTGTCCTCTGTGTTCAAAATGTTTATCCTCATGTAGGACAGGAGGCAGCACGGTTGATAATTTCTGCAGTAGAAGTAGGGATGTTCAGTCTTTTTGCAGGAAGGTCTACAGATTCCCTTGTCACCCATGCATCGAAGGATGTGATGTTTGCCTGGCCAAGAAAACAAACAAAAACCCCCCCACAAATATTTAATTTCCACTTACCAGCAACATAGATATAGATGAGTCAGGGAGCATAGTAAAAACCTAAAGGGCTAAAACAACAATGATATACCATCGTACACCTATTAGAATGACCAAAATCTGGAACACTGTAAATACCATATGCTGGCAAGAATGTGGAGCAACTGGAAATCTCATACAATCCTGGAGGGAGTGAAAAGTGGTACAGGTACTTGGAAGATGGTTTGGTGGTTTCTTGTAAAACTAAACATACCCTTACCATACAAAACAACAATTACATACCTTGGTATTTACCCAAAGGACTTGAAAGTTGATGCCCACACGAAAGTCTGCACACAGGTGTTTATAGTAGCTTTACTCATAATTCCCAAAATTTGGAAGCCCCCAAGATACCCTTCAGTAGGTGAATGGATAAACCCTGGTACCTCCAGGCAATGGAATATTAGTCAGCACTAAAAAGAAATAAGCTATCAACTCATGAACAGACACAGAGGAAGCTTTAATGCAATCACAGAGTGAAAGAAGCCAATCTGAAAAGGCCACATACTATATGGTTCCAACTATATAATATTTTGGCAAAGGCAAAACTATGGAGATAATAAGAAGATCATTTGTTGTCATGGGCTGGGGTGGCAGAGAGATGAATAAGCAGAGCACAGAGGATTTGGGTGGCAGTAAAAATACCCTCTATGATACTACAGTCATGGATTCATGTCATTGTATATTCACCCAAACCCAGAGACTGTACAACACCGAGAGTGAGCCATAATGTAAACTATGGGCTTTGGGTGATTATGATGTGTTGAGGTAAGCTTATCGATTGTAACAAATATACACTTTAGTGGGAGATGCTGATAATAGGGGAGGGTTCCATGAGTAAGAGCACAGAGTGTATGAGAAATCTCTGTACCTTCTTCTCAATTTTGCTATGGACCTAAAACCAGTCTAAAGAATAGTATTTCTTTTTTAAAAAAGAAACCTTTTAAGAATAAATAAAGGTGCTATCAACATTCATCTACAATTTTGAAACTAAATTTTTAATTTCTCTGGAATATATGCCCAAGAGTGCATTTTCTGGGTAGTACAGTGAGCTTTTTTTTTTTTTAAAGAAACTGCCAATCTATTTTCCAGACTGGTTGTATCATTTAATATTCACACCAGCAAAGTATAAAAGATCCAATTTCTCCACATCCTTGCCAACGTTTGGTGTTGCCACTATTTTTAATCTTAGCTACTGTAATAAGTATGTAGTCAAATCTCATTGTGGTCTTAATTTGCATTTCTTTAATTGCAAAGACATTGAACATCTTTTCATATGCTTATTTACCACCTGTATATCCTCTTCAGTGAAATGTCTTTTCATGACTTTCTTCTAATTGGATTGTTTGTTTTTTACTGTTGAGTTATGAGTTGCTCCTATACTCTAGATACAAGTCCTTCGTCAAATAAGTGGTTTGCCAATATTTCTCCCAGTCTATAATTTGTCTTTTTGTCTGCTGTTTTCTCGTTTTTTAACTTTAAAAAAATTTTTAAAGTATATTTTATTAATTATGCTATTACGGTTGTACCATTTTTTCCTTCCCTTTATTCTCCTCCCCTCTGCACCACCCTCCCACCAGAATCCCCCCCTTACTTCATGGGTCCGTGGGTCATACATGTAAGTTCTTTGGCTCCTCCATTTCCTATACTATTTTTAACCTCCCCTTGTCTATTTTGTACCTACCACTTATGCTTCTTATTCCCTGTACCTTTTCCCCCATTCTCCACCATCCCCCTCCCCACTGATAACCCTCCATGTGATCTCCATTTCTATGATTCTGTTCCTGTTCTAGTTGTTTGCTTACTTTGTTTTTGTTTTTGTTTTCTAGGTTTAGTTGTTGATAGTTGTGAGTTTGTTGTCATTTTAATGTTCATTGTTTTGATCTTCTTTTTCTTAGGTAAGTCCCTTTATTATTTCATTTAATAAGGACTCGATAAAGATGAACTCCTTCAACTTTACCTTACCTGGGAAGCACTTTATTTGCCCTTCCATTCTAAATGATAGTTTTGCCAGATAAAGTATTCTTCGGTGTAGGTCCTTGTTTTTCATGACTTTGAACACTTATTTCCAGCCCCTTCTTGCCTGTAAGTTTTCTTTTGAGAAATCAGCTGATAATCTTATGGGAGCTCCTTGGTGGGTAACTCTCTCCTTTTCTCTTGCTGCTTTTAAGATTCTCTCCTTATATTTAATCTTGGGTAATGTAAATGTGATATGACTTGGTGTGTGTTTCATTAGGTCTAACTTCTTTGGGACTCTCTGAGCTTCCTGGACTTCCTGGAAGTCTATTTTCTTTGCCATATTGGGGAAGTTCTCCTTCATTATTTTTTCAAATAAGTTTTCAATGTCTTGCTGTTCCTCTTTTCCTCCTGGAAACTCTGATTCAGATGTTGGAGCATTTAAAGTTATCCTGGAGGTTCCTTAGCCTCTCTTTATTTTTTTGAATTCTTGTTTCTTCATTCTGTTCCAGTTGAATGTTTATTTCTTCCTTCTGCTCCAAATCATTGTTTTGAGTCCCAGTTTCCTTCCCTTCACTGTTGGTTCCCTGCATATTTTTCTTTATTCCACTTTGCATAGCCTTAACTTTTACTTCTATTGTGACCATACTCAACCATTTATGTGAGCATCCTGATTACCAGTGTTTTGAACTCTGCACCTGATAGGTTGGCTATGTCTTCATCACTTGGTTGTTGTTTTTTTCTGGAGTTTTGATCTGTTCTTTCATTTGGGCCATATTGCTTTGTCTCTGCGCTACTGTTAATGTTGTAAGGGGTGGAGCCTTAGGTATTCACCAGGGCGGGGCAAACCACATTGCTGTGTTGTGGCACTGTATATGGGGGAGGGGTTAGAGAGGGAACTACGCCACTTACTTGGCTCTTGGCTGGCTTTCCATCACTTCCCCTGTTACCCGCAAGCAAATTGGGCCTTTCTGGTGCTGATTCCCAGGTGGGTGGGTTTGTGTATGTCCTAGGACCCTGTGGGTCTCTCAAATGAACTCTCCTGTGAGGCTGGGAGCTTCTCCTGCTGCCGCAACCCCCACAGGCTTTTACCAGTAGAGGTTTTGAGGCTTTCTTTTCCCACGCTGGAACCCTGGGTTGCATGGTCTGTCTTGTTCTCCAGTTGTTTCTCCCAGTTTATTCACAGGCAAATATAGGACTTTGCTGCACATCCTCTCCACCCCAGCTGCCCATCTCTGCCTCTCCTACCAGTCTGGATGAATGTTTCCTTTTCAACTCCTTAGTTGTTGGACTTCCATACAGTTTGATTTTCTGGCAGTTCTGGTTGTTTTTTGTTTTAAATTTGTTATTGGCCTTCTTTTGGTTGTGCAAGGAGGCAAAGTGTATCTACCTACACCTCCATCTTGGCTGGAAGTCTTATCTGCTCTTTTCATAGGGCCTCTCTCAGAGTGAAAGTTTTAAATTTTGATTAAATCCAATTAACTGATTTTTTGTTTTATTAGTTATGTTTTTTATGTCTAAGAACTTTTCACCTAGCCCTACATCTGAAAGTTTTTTCCTATGTTTTCTTTTAGAAGTTTTATATTTTTACATTTAGATTTAAATCTATGATCCATTTTGATTTAATTTTTTAGAAGTTTTGAGGTTTCAATTGAGGTGCTTGTGGCTTTTTGTTTGTGTGTATGTGTTTACTCTGTTTATTTTGCCCACAAATTCCAATTGTGCCAGAACCACTTGTTTAAAAGAATATATTTCCTCCATTGAATCGCTTTGTGCAATTTGAGTTGTACTTCTGTGGGGCTATTTCTAGGTTTCCTATTCTTTCTACCAATACCACACTGTCTTGATTACTTTAGTTAAATAAGTCTTGAAATCTGTTAGAATGTTTCCTTTAACTTTATTCTTCTTTTCAAAAAAAAGAGATAAATTTGAGAGGTGATGGATGTGTTAATTAACCAGTGATGACAATTTTCACAATGTATATATATATAACAAATCACGAAAATGGCCACTTTAAATATCTTACACTTTTAGATGTCAGTAAAGCTCGAATTAATTAAAATACAAACAAATAAAATAACCCAAGGACCTATAGAGTGGTTAATAAAACAGGATCTGAAATCAAGACTCTAGGTTCAAGTCCCAGCTCCGGCTTTACTTGCAGTATAAACTTAGACAAATTTCTGTATTGTCTCTTCTACTCTTTTCTCATCTGTGTGGACTATAACAGTATAGTCCCTATTGCCTAGGGTAACTTCTTAAGCCCAAACTTCTGAACCTGGCAATCAAGAGCCTGATATTCATTCCACAAATGGTTATCAGCACCCAATCTTTGGCAGGCCTTGTACTTGGTGCTGGGCACGTAGGGTCTCCTATGTCCAAATAGGCTTAATACAAAGCCCAATGTACATGTGCACACACACAATGATCTCCTAAGTCCTTTCATTGAATAAAAGGGATCTACTCAATTTTATTTTGCACAGAGGGCATATATTGCCTAAGCGAGGGTGAGGAGCGATAAGGAGAAAATTTTTTACTCCTGTGGACCTTGGATAAAAATCAAAGATGAATTCTTCATCTAAGTATCAAGTGTAACTTAGATTATGGGTACTGGTGTACAGAACAGGGGCTGAATTGAGCTACGCCAGCAGACTTTTGTATAAACCCCAGGAAATGTCTAGGACAGGTGCCCAGTCTACCGTGCTTTAGGGTCACAATACTTCTATAACTCTCGGGTTAACCTCCCACCCAAAGGGGTTTGCTATTTACTGCCAATGTTTCTACCCACCTTCATCACCCCTCAGCCTATGAGGAAGAAAAGAGAGACTCAAGGAAGCCTTGCTGGAGCAAACACCACACCCTTTCTGTCACATCCCCTGGACATGAGGACCTTTTCCATCTTCCCTGCCACTGTGAGATTTGCATCCAAGAGAAGGGTGTGCAGAAATGCATGACTGAGTTGGTGGAGAAGGCAGACGAGACTGTTTCAAAACTTCCCCCCTGCAGAAAGGCCATGGCACCCACAGAAAGGGGGTTCAAAGGTGCCCTACCTAACCGCAAAGCTTTTGTCAGGGGCTTTTCAGCTCCTAACATCTGCCCTCCTGTCAACCCATATTGCTCTGCATCAACACACACCGTTAGTACCCACACTGACTTAGTGTCATCTTCAGTGTCCCCTCAGAGAAGACCTGCTTATTAATGTCAGCATTACCTTGAACCTACTTATGAACACAGGCCATTTTTCCTCTTTGGGCCTCAGTCTCCCCATCTGTGACATGGGAAGACAGGGGATAGTTGCCTAGATCAAAGAGTCTCAGAGTTCGAGGACTATCAGGAATGAAGGAAGCCTGGCAGGGAAATTAGGGGAGGGGGCTTATCTCCCAAAGGAATAATCTGAGGGAATTTTCAAAATTTCACATGCCCAGGCCCGAAGTTCAGATTCAGACATGAGGTCAAGTGTCTTCTGAAAGCTTACCATGTCTCAGCAGTGAGTTCCAAGCCCTTTTCTCACTGCATCATTATGTCACTCCCCAAAGCTGTCTCTGTGTGCCCCGTGTAAACCCTGGGAGATTCGTAATAAACGCTGTTGTCCAAGTGAATAGGTAAGGCCTCATGTGAGCTAATTTGGTGGGGGCATGAATGGCTATGTGCGGAGAGGCTAACACCAGGCCTCAGGTATGCGAGAACCCTTAGACTTTCCTCGGACCACCTCCCACGGTGTGGAATCTATGTGTTTTAAGAGCAAACTAATTGATGAGTAAGAATCAACTTGAGCAAGGCCCAGGAGCTCCTCGGCATCTTTCCTAATGGTGCCAGCCAGAGCCAAATACACCTGAGGCAGTGGTCCTCTGATCCCTGCAGCCCAGAAAGGATCCCACCCTGATTCATGCCTGATTCATTAGCCATCGTACCCACACCCCACTCCACTCATGCTCTCAGACGTGAATTCATCATTCATCTATTCATTCACTCAAGAAACACCCACTAAGTTGCGACTGTGCCAGGTACTGGCCTTCATGTCAGGTACGTGGTATGTGTATGTTTGGGGGATTGGTGGGAAGTGGGCAGTGCCTGAAATAATTACACAGTAACTTGATACGAGCCACACCTTCTTAAGAGTGACGCTGTGTGAAACCAATCAGAGTTCACTTTGAATCCCTTCTCTATCTTAATGTTGCGTGACCTTAGCCAATTATACCACCTCTCTAGATCTCAGCTGCTTCATCAATAAGAAGGGGATAAAAAGAGGTCTGTTGTAAAAATGGAATGATTTCAGGCCTATAAACACCACACACAGTGCCTGACATACAAGTGTCAATGAGAACTGTTATTATAATTTTAAAAAATAGTGAGCTTATGTAAAGGTTTTCATGGGTATGAGCATCAGCTGGGCTTTGAAGGGTGAGAAGGAGTTCATCACGGAGGTGAGCCCGGTGAGACAAGGTGGAGGAGGACCACGAATGAGGGCAATGTGAAGGGCAGGAAGGGATGGTAAGAGGGCTGGTATAGCTGAAGAGAAAGTCTGTGAGTGGCAGTCACGGGAGATAAGCAGAGAGCAACATGGTGAGATGAATTTCCTAGAAAGAATCCCTCTGATAATAGAGACTAATGCAAAGAAAATCTGGAGGCAGGGAGGCCGGCGAGGAAGTATTCTGGGCTCACCCAGGGCCTCAGGCACAGGCAGCTACAGCCTGAGGGTCCCCGGGCACTGACGGACCCTAAGACTGAAAGCATAGGTTACGCATCTCTTGCCTCTGAAGTGTGTTTGGAGACGGGTTGCGAGCCAAAGCAGGACCCAAATTCCTGGCACAACCCTAACACTTGTGGGTCCTGGGGCAGATACAAATGGAGGCTCATAAATTATATGTCTGAATATTTAACAGTTGTAAATGAAGCTAACAAACAGAATAAATAAAATATATCCTAATCACCCTTTATGAAATATCTTTTCATGATAACCTGAAGGGTCAGATCTGAATTTACGGTTCTTGGATCCTTCCGAGTTCCATGCAGTAATGTGGAAGTATGAGGGGGCTGGCTCAGCCCACAGCCTGCCTCTCTTCTCACCCATCCCAGCTCTGCCCCACACAGCGAGGAGTTTAACATGCACAGACATGGACCCTCCAGCCTGAACCTCCAAGCTCTGCCACAGCTCCTCACACTCCTCTTGCTTAGGAGTGCATACTCAGTGGGCCCCACGTTCTAGGCGTGGACCTCAGAAAGGCCCACGCGGTCCCTGGAAGCAGGCACAAGGATTCTTTGGGCAGGAAATTGCAGGTCCCAGCTACTCAAAGCATAGTCTACGAAGTGGGGTGGGCACGTAGGCAGGCCACACTTTCTAGGTGAGTATAATATCTCCCTGGCTCGCACTGACCCCTCGCCACATGGGAAAGGACTTGGCCAGAGCAAGGCTAGAGTAGGATCAGGATTACAGAAAGGGAGGGGGAGAGTGTCTTCCCAGAGTCTGAGGGTGGAAATACTGACTTGAGAGCAAATTATCTGCATAGATCCAAGTGAACTCCTGCTATCCATCTCTGTGTCGTGCACTGTGCTTCACAGAACACTCCGTTCTCTGACCTCACTGCACAGGACATGGTGCTGTTCTCTTGTGTTGGATAAATAAAACCTAGAGAATGGGATTTAAGATAACAATGCCTGGGAAGATACTTCTAGAATCCTCTATATTCCCAATCAGAATTCTTGAACAGTCCCCATGGGTGAGCCTTCTCCCAGGCTAAATTCTTGGTTCAAATATGACAGGTTTCTATGTCCCTCAGAGACTAACACAATTGGAAGACACACGGCACATATTCCTTAAGTACTTGAATAAATCAATGAACAAGAGCAACAACTAGCATTTACTGAGATCTTACTCTCTGCTGGACACTACGCTCTACAATTTTCTCATCTCATTCTTACCCCATCCTGAGATAGAGTCTATTATTCCAGTTTTACAAACGGGGAAGCTGACATTCTGAGAGGTGTATGTGTGTGAAGTCTGATGGTGGTGAGTGGCAGAGCTGAGGTGAGTGAATGAATAAAAGAATCCGTGAAAGAATATAGAAAATGAGTAATAAATTCATTGATAAATTAGTCACTTCATGTATTTTATCTTTGTTAGTACTCGGAAACTTTCCGATCCTTGGGACTGTGGGCTCTTAAGCCTCAAAAGGCACCTCAGCCCACTTACCCAGAAATCCAAGGATTTGAGCTCTACTCTGTCCTTGTTCACTCCCTAGTCCACTCGCCCCCAAGACAGAGCGGCTGTCCCAGCCCAAGGGCCCTCCCACTCCCTAGGCATCTGCTGTGCCTTTCAAGCTCAGCTTTCCACCTGTGCTCCTCAGTCCTCTCCTGACCACTACCCACTCCTTTCCTGCAGCTGGAAGATGAGGGACTATTTTCAAGACTGTAATCATCACCCTGTTGCTGTGGCCCAGCCTCAGGGATGTCTCTCTGTTACCCATCATCCCCTCTCTTGCCACCTCCTTACCCTCAATCCATCTGGAGCATCATTTCTCATGATTAACAGACACAAGAATCAGATTTGTGAGTTTTAGTGGAATGTGGAAACTAATAAATGAAGCAAAGTCATTTCTAACCACGATTTCCAATTATCTTCCAATTCTGTGGCCAGGTCTGGCCTTATGTTTTACTTCTCCAGTAGGCTCAGGAGTGGTCCAGGGGAATATTCTATCGATTGCTATTGGTTCAAATGTTAAGTAATGGCTAAGGACACAGCACCGTTTACGATTTGAGCAGCGTATGACGTTCTCTTCATCATTTTTGCACACCAACCGGCATTGTCCATTCATCCAACAGGACACTATTGAGTATAGAAACAACCATGTTAGTATCCCTCGAGAAGGGGGACAAGAGGAAGCAGAAAAGGAGCAGGGGGACAGGGGAGAAGGGGAGAGAGAAGGTTGCGTCAGTAATGCTGGAGCCAGTCCCGGGCAAGAGGAGAAGAGGTCTTGAAAGGGGATAGACCTGAGACAACTGTTCCAAAATTGGGAACACCAAGGTTTTTTAAAGGGCTTTTTTCAGACATTCCACCCTTCTGTCTTCCTATCCCCCAACCTCTTACTTCCAAGCTTGGGATCAGTTGCTGCCATTGAAACTCAAACCTAAAAGAGCTTGGGAATAATGGGAAAAAGAGAAAAAACACCTGTAATATAAGGGAATGAAGGGGACTCACCTGCATTTCAACAGAATGGCCGCGGGCAGTGAAGTATAGCCGCCTCTTTATCAATAACCTGGCCCCACCTAACTTAAGCTCAATAAGCCCCAGCTCCAGCTACAACCCAATCTCCAATTCTCCTTAACCCCATATTCACCTGATTCAAACTCAGAACCCTGTCCAATCTTCATTAGAACTCCCAGCCTCACCCAGCTCAGTGCCCCTTGAGCTCCAACTCCAAGCCAAACCCAAATCTAATCAAGTCACCAACCTCAGCTCTGAGGAGTAGTCCCTCACCAAACTGAACCTCTAATGAACACCCTGCACCATCCAGTACCAACTCCTAGCCTCAGCCCAGCCCCCGGTCTAATCCTCAACACCAGCTTCCCTCACCCAAAGTCCCATCCCCTCTCCAGCCCACCCCAAACCATCAGTGAAGCCTAGCTCCTCACCTCCGGCTCATCCAAATCCTCCCTCTCCCACTCCAGCCCTGAGGCCTTTCTCTCCCCTCACAACTCACCCTCAGCCTTCAATCTAACCTCCCAAAGCCCCACAAAGTCCCCAACCTACACCCAAATCTTTACTCCTAAGCCCACTCCCAAGATCCCACCAGAATACTATCCTGCCCTCAAGTGCCAGGTGCTCCACACATCTGTCAGCCCGCCACCTTGGCAAGAAAGCATCAGGGAGAGATGTGGGCATGAGGTGATTATGGGAAAATCTCCCAAAGCCACATGGAACAGAGGAGAACTTCAGATGCTGCCCACAGCAAGGAGGAAAGGGAAGAAGAGAAGCTCATGACTGGCATCCCAGATACTTGAGAGACCCGAGTTACCTGATGCCACTGGTTCGATGGCCAGAAGAATGGCAAGAAACAGGAATAGAGGCTTCATGGCTGGCAGGTCACAGGAGAAGAAGGTGGCTGTGTTGCCAGGGATAGAAAAAGAGCCCTGTAGTCGGGATGAGCCTTGTTTTATTGGCAGGGCCGTGGGCAGTGAGGTATAGCAGGAGAGGATTTGTGTGAGATCAGCCAGGCCAAAGGACATTGTGTAGCAGATGTGGCAGCAAAACAAGATGAGCATGTGGGAAACTGGCCAGCACTTGGGCCGAAGTGGCTTTCCCTCCAGGAAGAGGACAGGCAGATTAAAGCCATTTGGTTTTTTGAGACCCGCAAGCAAATTATTTAATTAATACATAAACATATATCAAGAAATATTTAATTTAAAAAACAGAAACATTCTCAGCTTTCTAACAGAAGGATACACACATGTATCTTTTCTGAACCTTGAATTCGCCAATCTCACTCCCAGTTCAGGAAATTTGTCCTTTCTGCAACGTCTCTCCTTCAGACTTTCCCATGGTTGACTTCTGCTCATCATTCATTCTTATCCCAAATGTCACCTCCTTGGACAGGCTTTTCCTGGTCACCCTAGATAACAGTACTCCCACCTGCAGTCACTCCGTCTCACAATAAACTGTTTTGTGACATTCACAGATTTATCAGTTCTTTCCAAATTTAATTTTACACGTTTAATCTTTGTCTCTCCCACTAAAATGTCAGAAATTTGCATTGGAACCCTGGCACCCATCACATCAGCTGTTATAATTAAGGGTAATTAGAGTATAAGGAAGATAATAATTCAACTATTTTAATAAATATTCTTTCCCCAAACAATAATTCCAAGAAGCAGACCTTGGTTTCTTTCTTTTCTTTTTCTTTTTCTTTCTTTTTTTGTTTTACCATAGTCAATTTTTTAAATCCTCATCTGAGGATATGTTTATTGTTTATTGATTATTTTTTCAGAGAGAGAGAAATATCTATGTGAGAAAGAAACATTGATCAGTTGCCTCCCATACGCATCTCAATTGGGGATCAAACCTGCAGCCTAGGTCTGGGCCCTGACCGGAAATCAACCCACAACCTTTTGGTGCATGGGACAATGCTCCAGCAAACCGAGTCACCTGGTCAGGGCTGGTTTCTTTTTTATGT
This sequence comes from Mormoops blainvillei, assembly GCA_004026545.1. Taxonomy (NCBI): domain Eukaryota; kingdom Metazoa; phylum Chordata; class Mammalia; order Chiroptera; family Mormoopidae; genus Mormoops; species Mormoops blainvillei. The sequence continues at coordinate 8,883 of PVJD01012555.1, read as the reverse complement.
AAAAGTCTGGGCAAGCAGCTAAGTGTGGCAGCTCCGCCATTCAACAGGAGCAAGAATCCTTCTGGTTGAATGCTCTGCCATCCTCAACAGGCACCGTCATTTGACGATCCAGGAGGGCTGCTCCGTTTCTTACTGTCAAGTCCCATTTGCAGCAATCAGGGGAGGAGAAAGAAGGAAATGAAGTGCATAGCTTTCCCCCGAGGGCACCACGCAGCATCTGTACACATCGCTTCCACTCCAGGCCATCGGCCAGGGCTCATTCAGATGGCCATGCCTAGCTGCAAGGTAAGCTGGAAATATTTTCTTTATTCTAGGTAACCATGGCTAGCTAAAATTCAGGGGTTGTCTTACTAAGAAGGGGAAGACAGCTACTGAAGAACAGCTAGAAACCCCTGACACACCTGGTACATTATTGGTGCTTAGTAAGTATCTGTAGGCTGAATAAAAAACTACATTTAGTAAGGGTTAAAGGAATGATCTAACAGGGAGGCAGCACAAGTCCTTTCAGAGTTTAGCGAGAGCATATGAACTGGGCCCCTTCAGCTGAGCTTCTGAAGAAACTGAATAGCTGCTGGGCCTCAGGCAGAACTTAAGAGGCTTGGAGGGAACACAAAGAAGAGAATTCTAGGACCCTAAAACACTGGGATTAGAGAATAGGTTTTGGTATCACGCAGATTTGGATTTGAGCATTGGCCCCAACACTTGGTACCTGTTGACCTTGAATAAGGCAAATTTTCTGAGTTTCCTATGATAAAATACATATCATCACTGTACCTGATTTAATAAAATGAGATGATTCATATAAATTGCTTAGTACCTGACACATAGTTGGTACTGAATAATCATTCACTATTATTATGGTTGTTTCCATTATTGTTATGATTGTCATCTTCATTTATCATTCTTACCTTCAGAGCAATCCTCAGAGTGGAAGTCATAGACCCGCAGCTCACACGTGATAAAGCTGAGACTTAGGTGAGTCAAGCTGCTCGAGGGTTTCCTGGCAGGAAGAAGAACGAAGACTAGGGAGCAGGTTCCCACAGACAGAGGAGAGGACAGTGGCCAGGAAACAGCTGTAGCTGTGACTGTGACGGAAGGGGGAGACGTCAAGGCGGGTGAGGCAGACAGCAAACCATCATGGGAGGAGGGAGCGTCAACCCATGTTCAGGGATGTGGGGTCCATCCTGTAAGAAACTGGGAGAAGGAAGTCCTTGTAGAGAGGACCCTGGTGGCATGGCCAGATTTCATTTTTTACCTAGAAAAATCACTTTGACTGTTGGTGCTGAAGATAATTACCAGGTCAGAGGCAAGTGAGGGAAGATTAGTAAGGAGGTTGTTACTCTCGCGGGAGAAATTGCAGGGCCTGCTTTGTAGTTGAGAGAGCATGCATTAAAGAACGTGAGAGGCCAAAAGCGTCGCTAAACGCTGCCACCGTCAGAGGAGAGCCCTCCCAGCCTGTGGGAAGTAGCCAAGATAACCAGCCAATGAGCGCTGACTCTCTGCTAGGTGTGGTGACAAGTATTTCACAGGTAGAGTTTCCTTTCATCCTCACAGCAACCAGAGTTTTCCCCCATTGTACTAATTTGAAAACGAAAGTTCTGAAGTTAGCATTTTGCCCAGATGAGCACATGAGGAATCCAGGATTTGAACCCAGGTCTGACTGGCTCCCGATTACCGTGCTTCTACTCACAACTCTGTCTCCTACTGTCTCTTCAGATTTGGGATAGCACGGGTCCCTGCTACATGAGCGGAGTGAGCCAGGTAGCCCGAGAGAAGCCTCTAGGGATTCTTGCCTAGAAAAATTTGAGGAGCCTCTACCAGAGAGAAGGTGTGGGGTGGGGGAGACTAAAGTAACACTGCTTTGTGCCCTTCATTATTTTATAGCAGCTTTATTGAAGTATAATTTACATGCCTTAAAACCCACTCATTAAGTGTACAATGCAGTGGGTTTTAGCAAGCCTACAGAGGTGTTCCGCCAGCACTACAGTCCAATCTTGGAACATGTCCATCACCCCCAAAATATCCCCCATTCCAATTTGTAGTCACTACCCATTTCTGCCCCCAGCTGTGGTGAAACTAATGTTTATGATAATACCATCGACTATGTATTGAGCATTGTCTGGGGTTAACCCTCACAAGGAAATATGTATGACTAAGGAGGAAACTGTGGCTCAGAGAGGTGAAATGACTGAACCAGGGTCACTGAGGGGGTCAGGATTCAAACCCAAGACTCTCTGGGCCCAGATCAAGGAGAAGGTTCTGAAGAAATATGGTTGTAAAGACATGAGAGATGCAACAGTATTGAAGATGAGGAGAAATACACTGTATAATTAGAGATATTGAAAAATATGAAAGAGAGAGGAGTTAGTTGATAGAGAAAAATCCAAGGGAAGCAGAAGGGAGTAGAGTCAAAGAATGAAATGGAAACACTGGACTTCAGCAGAGACACTCTCTTTTGAGAGGTAGGGGATTTTACAGAATGACTGCATAGGACTGTCCTTAAAACCTCAGACTTTTATGTCAGACAGACCTGAATTCATATCCTGCCTCTGCTACCTGTGTGGCTGCTATAGATATTTGTTTAGTTTTGTTTTGTTTTGTTGTTGGCCTACCATCTGTACCCACCTTCCCATTTTGGGGACGTCCCCTCACCATAGCCGTCTCAGGGAGTGGCAGTGCCAACTCCTAAATTTCAAATGCCAGTACTTATTTTCCTGCCTCTGTTGCAGCTGGGATGTGAACACATGGCAGAAGCTCAGCCAATCAGATGCTCCCATTCTGGTTTTTGAATCAGGTGCTTGTGATTCCAGGAAGTAGGAACAGTGGAGGATTTATTTCAGCAAAAGAGCCCACAGTGGCATCCAGTGTCCAGGGGCAGCAGAGAAGTAGAGTAAGCGGGAGTGGAGCTCAGGGTCCCGAGCAACGGGGTTCAGTGGCAGCTGTATCCTCCCTGAACTGGGTCTTGGGGTGATTTTTGCCTCTGGCTCTACTTACCCCACCTCCCAACCCATTTTTTAAAGCCCAACTGTGCATCCCCTGAGCTGCCAAACAGCCAAGGGTTCTTAGCAAAAAGGGTTCTTTTGCTAAGAACTCAAATTGATACAGTGACCATGGCCAAGGTGTTTAATTTGGGGGATAATAATATCTGCCTCATGAGTTCTTATGACCTTTAAGTGAAAACAAAATGTCTATCCTACATTTGGCACAGTGCCTGACAAACAGTCAGTGCTCAATTCACTTTAGTTACAATTTCTTTGTTTTAAGGGAATGGGAACCTTGAGTGTGTTCAGCCTCTGCTGTCTCAGTGAAAGCGGAACTAAGTTCCTCTCTTGGGTCAGGGAATGGGGCTTGGAGAAAATGAAGAGCCTAGAAAAGGCACTATGGGGGACACGAGAGACTCGCCAGATGCGGGCGCGAGAGGGCGAAACCTTTGGCTGGGGCTGGAGGGCCCAACAGGATGCCTGAATGTGTGCCCAGGACCCTAGCAAGGCATGGGTCAAAAATAAAACCAGAAAAATCACAAGAACCCATTTTAATTTCAGCCTACAAGAACGTTTTGTATCATTTCACAGAACTGAAATTTTATTTCGGAGCTGAGTGTCATTTTATTTTGAATTCTACTTGAGTAACACCATAAACCTCTCTGTGTTAAAGTCACTCACTCGAGGTGTCCGTGAGGATTTGCCCCGTGTGCAGTGTTGCTGATCAGGATGAGGCAGTTTAGGGGGCACGGCCCTGCAGCGCCATGGCGGTGCCAGGTGTTTGGTTTGGTCCAGCGTTGGGGGAGCCATGTGTCCTCGACTACGTCATTCAGCATTGGCAGGAACTCAACATCAAATTAGACAACGTAGCAAAAGCTTGGCAGGCCTGTATTTTGAAGTTAGTCTCCTACCCTTGTTACTCTGGAAAATTTAATTAACTCTGAGCCTGTTTCCTCGGCTGTATTATGGGAGTAATAATAGTACTTCCTTCATAGGGTTGCTAATGAGGATCCAGTGAGTGAATACACAGGAAGCCCTTAGAACAACACCTGACACAGTGTGACTGCAAGGTAAGCATCTGCTGCTGCTATTGCAACAAACCGAAAAAACCCTGGAGATTTCCGGCCCTTCCTTATTACAACTCTTGGCAATATTTCGTATGCTGCCTTACAAATCTTTATATACACAGATTGCCCAAGGAGTGAGAAATTGCCTTGACTTAGAGAAGGAAAAATTGAAAAAGGTGATTTAATTGCTATAGCACATATGTTTCAGTGCCTGGGTTTATATTTGTGTGTAAATTTTTGTATATCTGTATATGCTTAAATTTTGTGTATTTTATGTATATTTTGTGTACATGTGTTATTTATATGTATTTTGTATGTGTATATTTATACTTGCATGTAGCTGTGTATGGACATGTATTGGTGTATGGCTAAGTGTTTGCATATTTCGAGCACATAGCTGCATGTGCTTTTGCTCTTAGATCATCAAATGCCATGGCCTAGAGTTCTGCCCAGTTCCATTCCTTTGTTCCCCTCAAGCCCCTACATGCTATGACTGTGGAACATATCAGTTACATGGTGAGTTTTCTCTTACGCTGGGAGATCTTGCCCAAAGCTAAGGGAAGTGCCTAAAGAGGGAGCAGGGAACAGGAGCTGCCAAGGTGGCCAGTAAGCAGAAGCCACGGTGACAGAAGAGGCCAGGAGACAGGGAAAGCGGCAGGTGTTGGTCTGAGAGCCAAGCTGTGCCCTAGTTACTCTGCGATATCTCCTGAGGCCCACCAAGGCCAGAACAGGCTGTAGCTTCCACCTTTGTAATGCCTCCCACATGGGTACAGCCAGGCCTGACCAGCTCTAGAAGATCAATAGCACCCACCCCTTGAAGCCTGTGCCCTTGCATTTTTAAGTTCTTAAGGATCCACTCGCTCTCTACAGTGTGAATTCCACAGTGGAGTCAGAAACTAGTTATCAAGTTCCCAGGTGGGCCCCACACAGGCCAGGTACTTTTAATTTTTTAAATAAAATTTATTGGGGAGCCATCAGTTAATAACATTATTTAATTTCATGCATACAGCTTTTTAAAAATAATTTTTAATTTTTCAATTAAAATTGACATTCAATATTATATTAGTTTCAGGTGCATAGCAGAGTGATTAAGACATTTCTATACTTCAAGAAGTGATCGCCCTGATAAGTCTAGTACCCACCCAACATGTGTCTCAGAGTGAGCCTCTTTGCACCTATCTTGTTTGGGATGCTCTGTGCTTCCTGGACTTGCATGTCTATTTCCTTCACCAAATTAGGGAGTTTTCTTTCATTATTTTTTCAAATAGCTTTCCGATTTCTTGCTCTTTCTCTTCTCCCTCTGGCACCCCTGTGATGTGAATATTGGAATGCTTGAAGTTGTCCCAGAGGCTGCTTACACTATTGTCATTTTTTTTTTATTCTTTTTTCTTCTTGTTGCTCTGATCGATTGTTCTTGCTTCCTTATGTTCCAAATTATTGATTCATTCTTGGCTCCATCCACTCTACTGTTGTTGCCCTGTAGATTGTCCTTCATTTCAATTAGTGAATCCTTCATTTCTGACTGAATCTTTTTTATGCTGTTGAGATCCTCACTAAGTTCCCTGAGCATCCTTATAACCAGTGTTTTGAACTCTGCATCTGACAGATTGCTTATTTCCATTTTGTTTAATTCTTTTGGTAGAATTTTGATCTGTTCCCCCATTTGGGCCATGTTTCTTTGTCTGCTCATTTTGGCAGCCTCCCTGTGTTTCTACGTATTAGGTAGAGCTGCTATAACTCTCTGTCTTGATAGCATGGACTAATGTAGTAGGTATCCTGAGGGCCCAGTGGCACAGCCTCCCCTATCGCCTAAGCTAGGTACTCTACGTGCACCCTTCATGTGGACTGAGTACACCCTCCTCTTGTAGCTGAGCCTTTATCACTGTTGGTAGGTCAATGGGAGGGATTTACCCATGCCAGTCAGCTGCAAGGATTGGCTGTGACCATGGACCACCAACCTCTGCCCTCCATGGAGGATCAGCTGTGTGGGGGCAGGGTGGTGATGTTCCTACGTAGTGTGTAGCCATCCACTGGGTGCACAGGCTGGGGTTTCCCAGGTGGTGCAGGCCAAGGTCAGCCCCCACCTGTGTTTTGCCTAAGGCCACCCTGCCTGAGCTATGAAGCATCTGAGATGGCTACTACCTGTGCTGGGCTTGGAGATTCCCAGGTAAAGCCAAGCTGTGAATCTAGGCTAGTTGCTACAGTGCCAGGTCTGGGGCCACTTAGCAAGAGCTGAGGGCTCACTGAGGCCAGCTGTTGCTTCTTTGAGAGTATTTAGGAAGTTTTGAAGCATGAGCCAAGACTAGCCATTCATACAGAAAAGTAGTTTGGGTGGGCCTGTAAGTTGGGTGGAACAGAGTCTCTGGGGATCTCCAGGGTGGGACAAATACTGTTAGCCAGGTTGATGGAGTCTCAGATATGGCACCCACCCTCTGGCTTTGTGACTCTTTTGGGAAAGGGTTCAGAAAAGGCACAATGGCCTTGCCTACCTTTCTGCCTGGGAGAAAGCTGTACCCCAGCTCTCGTCTTGATGCCAGACACTTTGGTTCCTCCCTGTATGTCACTGGTGCCTTTCAAGCTGCTACTCCAATGCTGGAGCTCAGAGGGAGTGAGTCTGAGCAAATCATGTATGGGTTCTTTAAGAGGAACTGCTTGGGACTTCAGCAGTTCTTCCACCAGCTCAATCTTCACTGGTTTTTGCAACCAGAAGTTATGAGGATTTATCTTCCTGGCACTGGAACCCTGGGCTGAGAGGCCTGGTGTAGGCTGGGACTCCTTGCTCCTGAGATATCCCTCCCAAATTTTTATCCACCACACCTGGCTGTGGGCACAACCCATTCTGCATGTCTACCCCTCCTACCAGTCTGGATGGATGTGGTTTCTTTAATTTCATAGTTGTCAGACTCCCATTCAACTCGATTTCTGATGGTTCTGAGTGACGGTTGTTCTATATTTTAATTATAATTTTGACATGGTTGTGCGAGGAGGTGCACTGTGTTTACCTGTGCTGCCATCTTGACCAGAAGTCCACCCTATGTCTTTTGATTAGAGCATTTAATTCACTACATTTGAAGTGATTTTTGATAGGTACAGGAAGTGTTGGAGGAAAGTTTCATAAAGTCTTACATCTCAGACAATGGTAGAGTGGGAGAATTTGGGAAAAGAAACCTGCTCTAGTGGTAAAGTCACGTTCTTGGTCTTTAAGTAGCCATGGAGTTAGCAAGTCTCTATTATGTTGCTACCCTGCCCCAGGCACCAAGGGTGGGATGGTGAGCAGAACTGACAAGGATCCTGCTATCATGAAATCCAAAGTCTCCTGGGCAGATGGACAACAAACAAGGAAATGAACAAAATAATTACTGATTTTTGAAAAGTGCTAAGAAAGAAGTTGGCAGAGTGATATAAAGGACTGTTAGATGTGATAATCAAGGATGACGTTTAAATTAAGGCCTGGAGGATGGGACAAAACATCCACAGAGATATCAGAGGAAGAGCCCTCCGAGGCAGCAGGAATGGCCTATAGCAACAGCCCAAAGCAAGAAAGAGGCTGTTGACACGAAGGAACAGAAAGGAGGCTGCGTGTAAGGAAGAAGGAAGATGTCACAGAGCTAAACCAGGCCAGGCCCGGCAGGACCTCACAGACCATAGCAGGGAATCTAGATTTTATTCTTGGTGAAACAGGAAGCCATTATTTGGTGTTAAACAGAGATGTGACAGGACATAATTTATCTTTTGCTGCTGTGTAGGAAATCAATTAGAGGATTAAATGAAAAACCAGTTAAGAGGCTATTGTAAGAATTTAGACTAAGATAACAGTGACTTGAGCTAGATGGAAAGAAATGGGTGGACTTGAGTTGTTTTTTGAGAGCAGGGCCACAGGACGCACTGATAGATTGAATGGAACGAGGCAAAGTAAGGAGCCAAAGATGACTTCTAGGTTTGGAGCAACGGGGTTCATGTTGTTACCGGTCTCCAAAAAGCTGAATAATAAAGTAGTAACAAAGCTTGAGGAAGTTAAGACTCCACTGGGAGTTCCATTCCGAATACATTAGGCATCCAAATGGAGATGTCACTTAAAAAAGTAAATATCTCAATCTAGACGTTTGAGAAAATCTGGGATAGAGATATGAATTTGTTCAAAGCATCTAGTGAGAAAAAGAGACACAAAAGAGCCTACAAACAAGCCATAGTGATTGAAGAGGGAAAGAAGGGTTTGGATAGAAGACTGGAAAAGAATGGCCTTGTCAATCAGAAGAAAACTATGAGTGTCTGGTCATTTAGAAGTCAAGGGAAGAAAGCATTTAATGAGAAGCTAGTGGCCCTATGTCAACTACTGCTCAGAAATTAATAAGAGGAAACTAGAGGCTCTCTATTGGGTTTGGTGATGTTGGGGACAGTCGGTGACCTTTACAACAGGAGTTTCAACGGCAGAGTCAAAGCCAAATTGAACTGAAGTGAAAACTGATGAGAAATGAGACATGGAGAAAGTAAAGGCAGACAACGTTTTGAGAAATTTTTCTTTGAAGAACTGCAAAGCAATGGGGCATTGTCCAGAGAAGGAAGTGGAATTAAGGGATGTTTTGTTTTAAGATGGGAGGTATTAGAGCATCTTTGCATAATAATAAAAATGGTCAAGTAGAGAAAGGGAGAATGGAAAAAATAATTGAAGAGAAAGCCCTTGAGTAGAGGGGAGGGGAGGGGATGCAGACAGGTGGAGGGGCTGGTTTCTCTGGAGTAGGCACCGTTCTCCCCGTGTAAACAAAAGGGAGACAGGAGCTGTAGGACCAGATGCAAGAGTATGTAGACTTAGTAAAGAGAAGATGGAGTTGTTTCTG